>SJYT01004697.1:0-70664 GCA_006410635.1 Cephalophus harveyi | reverse complement strand
ACTGATTCCTTAGAAGGAAAGTTATGACCAACCTAGATAGCATATTGAGAAGCAGAGATATTACTTTGCCAACAAAGGTCTGTCTAGTCAAGGTTATGGTTTTTCCAGTGGTCATGTACGGATGTGAAAGTTGGACTGTGAAGAAAGCTGAGTGCTGAAGAATTGATGCTTTTGAACTGTGGTGTTGAAGAAGACTCTTGAGAGTCCCTTGGACTTCAAGGAGATCCAACCAGTCCATCCTAAAGGAGATCAGTCCTGGGTGTTCACTGGAAGGATTGATGCTGAAACTGAAACTCCAATACTTTGTACACCTCATGTGAAGAGCTGACTCATTGGTAAAGACCCTGATTATGGGAGGGATTGGGGGCAGGAGGAGAAGGGGACGACCGAGGATGAATTGGCTGGATGGCATCACTGACTCGATGGACGTGAGTCTGGGTGAACTCCGGGAGTTGGTGATGGACAGGGAAGCCTGGCGTGCTGCGATTCATGGGGTCGCAAATTGTCGGACACGATTGAGCGACCGAACTGAACTGAACTGAATCATTTGCATTTTTTTTTCTCTTGTGAATTACCTGCTCATTTTTCTATGCATTTTCTTCTTGCCATTGATTTATGAGCTCTCTCTTATATTCTGATACTAAACATTTGTTAACCATGTTATATATATTTTCTCTCCGTCTATTTATTGTGATCGTAATTTACATACCTGGCTTAAAATTCTGGCACTAACACTGACTTCTGGATGACTTGAAAAAAATACTTACCCCTCTGAGCCTGCAAGTCCTTACCTGTGAAATGAAAGTGCCATTCACCTTTAGGGCTGTTGTCAAGATTAAATGAGATAATGACCAAAAATGCTTGATTCAGTGCCTGGCGTGCAATAAGTGCTCAAATAAGTGCTTATGTAAATATTATGAATATTCATTGCTAGTATTTAAAAGAGTCCTCAATGAATGAGCAAAAATAATGCCTACCTTCAAGCTTTTACCCATTGGTTTTAGGATTTTGACCTGTTTTCTACAGGAAAATAAAAATGAAAGTCTGAAAGATCTTTTAGGATGAATGGTGCAAAAGCATCACTTCAGATCTTTGTTTATAACTTCTATAATAGGTCTGTTTTATTTTCATGTCCGGCCAGTGTTGTAGAAATCAAACTGTTATCACAGCAAGGGAAAGCCTGAACAGAAGTAAAATTGTTTTTATTGAAAAAACTGTTTAAAGCAAATGTATAAAGACATTTTTCACAACAGCTCAAAAAGAGGCAGAGACATCCTGTTTTCTTACCGCTGTAACACCTGCAACATTGCTGTTCTTAAAACTATTAATTTGTTCCTATAGATCAAACAGCTTCTCCTGAATCTGAATGATCATAAGACTATCTGTATTGCATCACTCTGCAGGTCACAGACCAGCTCATGAATTTGTTTCCACACATCCTCTGTCCCAGCTCCTCCATACGCTTCTAGAATAGGTAGGACAGGAATAACTATTTCCTCCAAACTTCCAAATAAACAGGAGTTCTGAGGGCAAAGACGTCTCTGACTTTCCCAATCTGACTCAGAGTCCACTCCTAGGCACCTGTATCCCTCTGTCAAACCATGTTCAAGTCAAGTATATAAGTCTTTTCTTCAGTAAATGAGCTCTAATGTGTTTCTAATGAGCAGAAATTCTACCTTTGGTCTGTGCATCTTTAATACCTACCTAGCATGAATGCATACATAGATGGATACATGTATGTCATACATGCTAAAACGTGGTACCCAGGTCTCCATAAGCCATATGGAGCATTTTTCTAGATGTATTAGCAAAAATTTTTAATGTCTGAACTGATCATATAGTATAAAAGGCTTTGGGGGATGTGTGTATAGAGTTTTCTGAAGTTTAGAACATGTATAGATTCATATGGGCTTCCCAGGTAGCTCAGTGGTAAAGAATCTGCCAGTAATTCAGGAAAACACAGACTTGATCCCTGGGTCCGAAAGATCCAATGGGGAAGAAAATGGTAGCCCACTTCAGTATTCTTGTCCCTGAAATCCCATGGACACGGGGGTCTGGTACGCTACAGTCCATAGGGCTGCAAAGAGTCAGACATAGATTCATGTATTCACTGCCACAATCAAGTGACAGAAATATTCAACTGTCACTAAAAATTCCCTCTCATTGCTTTTTATAGTCACCTCTTCCCTTCCCCAACCCCTGGCATCTACTGAGTCTAGTTTCCATAACTAACATTTTGTCTTTCATGAATGTCATATAAATGGAATCATACAGTATGAGCCTTTGATATTCTTTTCTTTCATTCAGTGTACTGCATTGTGGGTTCATTCTTGTTATGTGTATCAATAATTTGTTCCTTTTTTTTTTTGGACTGAGAAATACTCCTTTGAGTGGCTGAACCACAGAGACTTTATCCATTCACCATTAGACTGCTTCCAGTTTAGGACAACTATGAGCCCGCTCCAGTACTCTTGCCTGGAGAATCCCATGGACGGAGGAGCCTCGTAGGCTGCAGTCCATGGAGTCGCTAAAAGTCGCACACGACTGAACAACTTCACTTTCCCTTTTAACTTTCATGCATTGGAGAAGGAAATGGCACCCCACTCCAGTGTTCTTGCCTGGAGAATCCCAGGGACAGGGGAGCCTGGTGGGCTGCCGTCTATGGTGTCGCACAGAGTCGGACACGACTGACGCAACTTAGCAGCAGCAGCAGTAAGTTTTCATTTCTCTAGGGCAAATTCCCAGGAATGGTGTTGCTGAGTCTTACGGTAAGTGTATATTTAACTTTTAAAAAAATTACTGGTGGAACAAGATGGCGGAGGAATAGGTGGTCCTGGAGTACATCTCTCTCCATGGCTACATCAGGAATATAGCTTCAGACACAGAAGTGCATGCAGAACACCAGCTGAGAGCAGACAGGAGTATCTGCCCAGCATAGAAGAATCTACAGACCCATGCAAAACTCAGTAGGATGAAGGAACTAGGGGGAAAAACAAGAGTGTTAGTAGGACTGGAGGTGGGGGAACTGAGGCAGGGTTCTAATCCCCACATCAGGGCAATTGTCTGAGTCAGAGGAGAAACGTTTAAGGTTGAGAGTGAAAGAGCTAATCTGTCGCAGCCTAAATGGAATGAGAATCAGACAGTCCTTGCAGCAGCTGTACATACCCTGGACAGGGACGCAGATCCCCTGGAAGATGCAATGACTGGGAGCTGGAGTTTAGGGATTGTGGAGCAATCCCAGGGTGAGGGCTGCTGTTGACTGTGGAGAGACCGATCAGGGGGATGTGAGGGAGGAGACTGTGGTAGGAAATACCTGTGGAGGAAAGCCAGGCAGCAAGGAGAGCAAGGTGATACTGCTGAGTGGCGTGTAGCGGATGGAACCATTACCATAGCCTTTCCTCCCCCACACGGCAGCATTGGCAGCTGACCAATGGAGAAGCTGGCCCATCAAAGCCCTGACACACTGAACCACAGAGTAGGACCCCACCCAGGGTGCCCCTTTAAGGGCCTGATGCACTGATCTACAGAGTAGGACCCCAGCCAGGGGGGCCCCCTCTATGTGCCTGACACGCAGAACAACAGAGAAGGACCCCAGGCAAGGGAGCCGTCTAAGTGCCTGTATGGGAAGAGCTATGGAGAAAGACTGGCCAAAGAGACCTTCTGATCGCCAGCTACAACAGGCTCGAAAAAAGACTCTGATAGGGTCATAACTTCTGTAGTGGAGGCAGTCCATGTCCCTGCACACTTGGCGCTGCCAGGGTCCCGCCAGGCAGCTGTGCCTCCTTCATGCTCAACTCTCACTGGGGCAGAGCTGTCACAGGGAAAAAAAGTCTTGCATCTATGCTTGCAGGGTTGCTTCGATAGTGTCCAACTCTTTGAGGCCCTGTAGACTGTGGCCTGCCAGGCTTCTCTGTCAGGAAGGGAGGTTCCAAAAAGGAAAAGGAACTGTATATTGTCAAGGCTGTATATTGTCACCTTGCTTATTTAACTTCTATACAGAGTACATCTTGAGAAATGCTGGGCTGGAAGAAGCACAAGCTGGAATCAAGATTGCCAGGAGAAATATCAATCACCTCAGATATGCAGATGACACCACCCTTATGGCAGAAAGTGAAGAGGAACTAAAAAGCCTCTTGATGAAAGTGAAAGTGGAGAGTGAAAAAGTTGGCTTAAAGATCAACATTCAGAAAACAAAGATCATGGCATCTGGTCCCATCACTTCATGGGAGATAGAGGGAGAAACAGTGGAAACAGTGTCAGACTTTATTTTTTTTGAGCTCCAAAATCACTGCAGATGGTGATTGCAGCCATGAAATTCAAAGATGCTTACTCCTTGTAAGAAAAGTTATGTCCAACCTAGATAGCATATTCAAAAGCAGAGACATTACTTTGCCTGAACTGAACTGAATCAGTGAATTTAGCAAAGTTGAAGGATACAAAATCAATACACAGAAATCACTTGCATTTCTATATAGTAACAATGAAAGATCAGAAAGAGAAATTAAGGAATCAATCCCATTCACCATTGCAACAAAAAGAATAAAATATCTAGGAATAAACTTACCTAAGGAGACAAAAGAACTGTACACAGCAAATTATAAGACACTGATGAAAGAAATCAAAGATGACATAAACAGATGGAGAAATATTCCATGTTCCTGGGTAGGAAGAATCAATATTGTGAAAATAACTATATTATCAAACGCAATCTACAGATTCAATGTGATCCCTATCAAATTACCAATGACATTTTTCACAGAACTAGAACAAAAAATTCACAATTCATATGGAAACACGAAAGACCCCAAATAGCCAAAGCAATCTTGAGAAAGAAGAATGTTGAAGCTAGAACAAAAAATTCACAATTCATATGGAAACACAAAAGACCCCAAATAGCCAAAGCAATCTTGAGAAAGAATGTTGGAGGAATCAACCTTCCTGACTTCAGATTATATTACAAAGCTACAGTCATCAAGACAGTATGGTACTGGCACAAAAACAGAAACATAGACTATGGAACAAGATAGAAAGCCCAGAAATAAACCCATGCACCTATGGGTACCTTATTTTTGACAAAGGAGGCAAGAATATACAATGGGGCAAAGACAGCCTCTTCAATAAATTGCACTGGGAAATTGGACAGCTACATGTAAAACAATGAAGTTAGAACACTTCCTAGCACCATACACAAAATTAAACTCAGAGTGGATTAAAGACCTAAATGTAAGACCAGAAACTACAAAACTCTTAGAGGAAAACAGGCAGAACACTCGATGACATAAATGAAAGCAAGATCATCTGTGACCCACCTCCTAGAATAATGGAAATAAAAACAAAAGTAAACAATTGGGATCTGATTAAACTTAAAAGATTTTGCACAGCAAAGGAAACTATAAGCAATATGAAAAGACAACCCTCAGAATGGGAGAAAATAATAGCAAATGAAACAACTGACAAAGGATTAATTTCTAAAATACACAAGCAGCTCATACAACTCAATGCCAGAAAAACAAACAACCCAATCAAAAAGTGGGGAAAAGACCTAAACAGACATTTCTCCAAAGAAAACAACAGATGGCTAACAAACACATGCAAAGATGCTCAACATCACTCATTATTAGAAAAATACAAATCAAAACCACAATGAGATATCACCTCACACTGGTCAGAATGGCCATCATCAAAAAACCTGCAAGCAATAAATGCTGGAGAGGGTGTGGAGAAAAGGGAACACTCTTGCACTGTTGGTGGGAATGTAAATTGATACAGCCACTATGGAAGGCGGTATGGAGATTCCTTTAAAAAACTAGGAATAAAACCACCATATGACCCAACAATCCCAATCCTAGGCATATACCCTGAGGAAACCAAAATTGAAAAAGACACATGTATCCCATTGCATTACTATTTACAATGGCTAGAACATGGAAGCAACCTAGATGTCCATTGACAGAGGAATGGATGAAGAAGTTATATACATATACACAGTGGAATATTACTCAGCCATAAAAAGGAACACATTTGAGTTAGTTCTGATGAAATGGATGAACCTTGAACCTATTATACAGAGTGAAGTGAGTCAGAAAGAGAAAGATAAATATAGTATTTTAATGCACATATACAGAATCTAGAAAAATGATTCTGAAGAATTTATCTATAGAGCAGCAATGGAGAAACAGACATAGAGAATAAACTTACGGACATGGGGAGAGGGTAGAAGAGGGTGAGATGTATGGAAGGAGTAACATGGAAACTTATATTACCGTATGTAAAATAGATAGCCAATGGGAATTTTCTGTATGGCTCAGGAAACTCAAAAAAGGGCTGTCTATTTGAACGCCGAAGAATTGATGCTTTTGAACTGTGGTGTTGGAGAGGACTCTTGAGAGTCCCTTGGACTGCAAAGAGATCCAACCAGTCCATTCTGAAGGAGATCATCCCTGGGATTTCTTTGGAGGGAATGATGCTGAAGGTGAAACTCCAGTACTTTGGCCACCTCATGCGAAGAATTGACTCATTGGAAAAGAGTCTGATGATGGGAGGGATTGGGGGCAGGAGGAGAAGGGGATGACAGAGGGTGAGATGGCTGGATGGCATCACTGACTCAATGGACATGAGTCTGAGTGAACTCCGGGAGTTGGTGATGAACAGGGAGGTCTGGCATGCTGCGATTCACGGGGTCGCAAAGAGTCGGACACGACTGAGCGACTGAACTGAACTGAACTGTTTAACCTAGAGGTGTGGGATGAGGAGGGAGATGGGAGGGAGGGTCAAGAGGGAGGGGATATATGCATATCTATGGCTGATTCATGTTGAGGTTTGACAGAAAACAACAAAATTCTGTAAAGCAATTATCTTTCAATAAAAAATGAATTAAAAAGAAAAAAAATTACCGAACTATTTTCCACAGAGGCTGTTATCAAGCATTCTTACCTTTGTACCACAAAATCTTTTAAGAAAAATCCATTCTTTTTTCCCCCCTCTCTCTTGGGATAGGATCCCTCTCCCAGGCTCCCCTTATCTAATTTTCCCTCCCTGCGCTCTTCAGAATCCTGGGTGCCTCGCTGAACTCCACGGCTCGAGGGGGCAGGAGAGGTAGCCATCCACAGGGGCGTTGGAAAATGCACCCCACCCCGACCCCAGCCTCTCCCTCATGGCTTTTGAATGTCTTCCCTTCCACAGCACCAGAGGCTACCTTTCACCCTTGTTAAAAAGCAGATGGCCAGGGTTGGTACACAATGGGCTCTTATCAGTCATGTTTTTCTTAGAACAAACCATATTCGTGGTTTTCCCAAGTATGGATGTGGTATGGGAAGAAGAGAAAGCATGGGAGAGGGTGCGGGTGAGGCGCAGTTATCGGGAGGGGCTTAGAGGAAGGCCGTCTATGGGGTTGCACAGAGTCGGACACGACTGAAGCGACGCAGCAGCAGCAGCAGAGGGTTCCCAGCTCTGGAGGCCCATCAGCCCTGTTCGTCTGAGGCACCCTTGCTCCCTTACACTCTGACGCTTACTAACGGGGAGGTGTGGGGTGCGGTGTTGCCCCACACTCCACCCTTTCCTTTCCCTATAATCTTCTACCAGTTCTCCCCTCTCATTTCACCACGATGAACACAGAGCAACTGGTTCCTTGAGTGCAACCTTTCATATTGTGTGATTAGCACAGAGACCCAAGCTAGACACTTTTAGATTAAGGGATGATGAAGTCCCAAGGACAATAACATCTCACATCACAGCTTCATTCTTCAGGTTTTAATTATGTACTGTTCTAATTTGACACTAAGCTCATGGTAGGAAGGCAGGGGAATCCTGAAATAACACAGGCTATAAGATGGAAGATGATCTGGCTCCCCAAAACTCTGGAGGAAGCACCATAGCCTCTTAAAATAATCTATGTGGCATATTTCAAGCCTCATGCTGTTTATTTTATCTGTGATTTGAAACACTGCCTGACAATGAGATACAATGATCAGACTTCACAGCCACAAATCATGATGTTATTTGAGTTGCTTCACTTTTGACAAACTTCATAAATACAGGGGATGGAAAGAAAAGGCTCTTTCGGTGTTTCTCTCTTTGTGAAATCCTGACACAGTGCAGACCCACATTCTTCTAATGGGCCTTTGGCCAACATGGTGGTCGTGCCATCTGTCAGTGGAACTCACACTAGCTTTGGTCGCTGTGAAGCCAGAGGGCCACGTGGGCCCAGGGCTGAAGTGCTCGCTCGCTGGAGGCAGGGCTTCAGGTAGGTCTGCCCCCGCCCTTGCCCCCCATCCCCGCCAACTCTCCTGCCCTGCTGGCCGCCTCCTAGACTGGCCTGCTGGGACTCTGTCATTTCAGCAAGCAGATTGTTCATAGGCTTCGTAGCTCAGCCTTCAGTGTGTTGTGGCCCCTCCTACACTGATGCGGTAACAGGCACATCAGAAGCTCCTTTGCCCCTGAACTGGGCTTTTCCCTGGGGCCACCTTTTCCCTGGGGCTTGTAGACTACACAGCAGTGAGGAGGGAGGACCAGTGTGTGGGGTTAGGGTATTTCCAAGGGTGATGAATCTGATGGGGTCACAACACAAAATCCCCTAATGTAAGAGATGGAGAAGGGATGTGGGGGCTACAAAATCTACTGTATGCTCCTGCCATTCTGTATGACCTTGACAATGAGGAACCAGGAAAATGGCCTACACCATTCTCTGCTGGGTCTTTCTGGCATGGGTGAAATTCACTGCTTAACAAAGGGGAAAGGTGACCCTTAAAATGTGTGCTCTGAACAATAAGCTAAAGCAGGGATCAGCAAACTTTTTCAGTGTAGCGGCAGATAGTAAATATTTTTGGCTTTATGAACCATGTGTTCTCTGTTGCAACTACTTAGCTCTATCTGGAGCATGAAGGAAGCCAAGACAATATGTAAACAGATGGGCATGGCTGTGTTCCAATAAAACTTTGTTGATGAAAACAGACAATGGACTGGCATTTGCCCACGAGTGGATCATGATTTACTCACTGCTCACTAAAGAGGTGGAGATGGCAGATAAGCCAGAGAAAGTTTCCAGATTCTTATCCTATCAGTTCTGGATTACTTATATTTAGTCTGTTGGGTGAGAGAGAAAGAAATATCTATCTTATTTAGGCAGCTGTTTTGTGGGGTCTCTTTGTTACAGCAGCCTATCCAGTGCTTTCTTGGCTGATGCCTTCACTTTATTTAAAACTTGTGCTTGAATGCCATCTTCTCAGAGAGATGTGCCCTGACCATCTTATCTAAAATAGCACCTGCCAACATCCCGAGCTCCTTGACCTGCTTGATTTTTTAAATGTATTGTAAGGGAAGGAAAGTGGAAAGTGAAAGTCACTCAGCTGTGTCTGACTCTGTGACCCCATGGACTGTATTCTGCTAGGCTCCTCTGTCCATGGGATTCTCCAGGCAAGAATACTGGAGTGGGTAGCCTAACCCTCCTCCAGAGGATCTTCCCAACCCAGGGATCGAGCCCAAATTTCTTGCATTGCAAATGAATTCTTTACCATCTGAGCCATCAGGGAAGCCCATTGTATCTGTTACTATATAAATACTTTAAATAATTTTTTTACTGCCTATAAATCCAAGTAAGTTCTAAGAGGGCAAGAAAATTTCCAATTTTATTGTTGTATTCACATGCCTGGACAAAGCATAGCACATAGTAGGCACTGGATGAATATTTGATGAATGAATGAGTAAAGAAATGAATAAACTTAAAAGAACTGGAAAGCTCAAAATATGAGAGACTAAATCAGGTTTTCAAACTTTTTTTCATCTATCCTCCATCAGCAAAAATTTTTTGAGCATGTACACCAACTATAGGACTATTTGTTTCTCAATTAAGTCAAAAATTCTAAAGGATCAGAAGAAAAGAAGAAATAGAACTTCCTAGTTATTGATGAATTGTTTCATGCATCCACTTTGGAGTCCAGTGAATTAGAGATGGTGGTAAGATAAGGCCTAGATAGACGTTAACATTGGGGATGAAAAAAGAATAAATCAAGCAGTGAATTTATTAGATCCTCCAGAAGATCTTTGAGGGCACTGTCTTTGCTCAAATCTTTCCCAGTGGTCCCTCTCATCCCATTGAATGGTTTGAGGGGCTGATCTTTCTGAACAACCAGTGTAGAATCTCAGGGATGACCCCAGCCATGAGATAACAAAGGCATATGTACAGGTTTTAGGACCAACTGGAAAATTGTATACATTTTTTTTTTTAGTGTAGGCACTTGGGAGTGGGAATGGTCCCCTTTTTCTTTTTTTCTCTTTTCTCCTTTAATTTTCAAATTTCTGGAGTGCATATGTGCTACTTTAATTTTAAATAGGTAGCTCCCAATTTATTTATTAAACACAGTCCACTTGCTAGGCATTATGCGAAGCTGGGAATTGAGAGCAAAATCAACATTCTCAATATCTAGGAAGCACAACCTCCATTTTAAATGAGAAAAAACGCAGGAGGAAAGCACACATACAGAATGATTCTTTATTGCTGCCAGAGTGTAGTGAGCATCTGTAGGGAATTAAATATTCTCGAGCCTAACCTTGGTGTCAGCACTGCAGGACCAGTGAGCAGCTGCCCCCTTAGGTATTTTCCTTACTAGCCTCTTGGGCCCTTCCCACTCCTGTCTTATTTGTAATTTGCCTTTTGAAGGAACTGACTTTTCAGCCCATTCCAGCCTTATCTCTCTTCTAGCTGCATTGAGAGGGGCTTTATATATAATTAACATTTTCAACACGGTATCTGTGTCCTGAATATCTTTCTTCTTTGTTTTATTAAACTGGATAGGCTAACACGGGTGTTTTCATCTTTATTAATATATTGAAAAACAGCTTGCTTGTTACAGTTCCTTCTTCCCAGGACTCAGGTGTGAGTCCCTGGGGACTGAGACAGACGGCAGACCATGGACGCGACCATGGGATCTCTTTGTGGGTTCAAACTCTCCCTTTATGCTAACCCTGCTGAGCTTGGATTACATCTGCGCACTTGACTCTACCCGGTAAGGAGAGTTTTCCCAGGAGGCTCTCCTGTTCCTCATGCTAATCAGGTCTCCATGCAATTCTCCCCACTGCTCTTCCAAATGCGACTGAAACCCGGAGTAAAAGCCCATGGGAGTCCCCAGAAATATACTCGCACACAAGAGTGCTACACAGTTTTGTTGAAATAGCGTGAGTTTTGCAGTCAGCAGAAGCTGAAATTGAACATGATTTCATCATATCAGTGTGTGACCTTGGCCAAGGTACTCAATCTTTCTGAGCCTTGGATCCCTTATCTTCATGTGACAGAGAAAAAGGGAAAGATATTAGATTATGACTACTTGCATCCCCCTCCCCCTCCACACACACACACACACACACACACACACTCCACAAAACAATACCTGAAGTGAAAAGGATTCTTTGCCTACATAATCAGCTATTGGGCTTTGTATGGATTCCACAGGGTGAGAGTTGGAGAGGAATATTAAAGAAACCAGGAGAGACCAGGTTACATTGTTTAAGAAAGATGTGAAGGAGCAGTGGTGAGCCAGAAGGAAGCAAGTAGGAACCTTTTTCGTGGCCAACTACAAGGACATGGAGTTTTGAAGCTGGGGGTTATATGTGTCATTTCACATCTTCCAAGAAGCAGACGCCAAGATGGAATTAGAAGGACAGAGATTTCTTAGGGAAATGCCTGTGCAACAAAAGAGATAAGAGAGGAAGCAGGAAGAGCAGAAGGGAAGTTTGACCTCTGTGAAGACAGAATGGGAAGGAAGGAGGATTGAGTAAGAGCTTCAGTCTACAGTACAGCTCTGAAGGAAACTTGGCCAGGTGATGGGAGACCCAGACCAGAGACTGCCCAGGAGAAGAGTCCTTTGTTGGTCAGGAATGTCTGGGCTCAAGCACCCCCACCATGCACACTGGCTGGGAGCAACCCAGGGAGGGCAGCAGTGGGTCCAAAGCCCTGTTGATACTGTGGTGGGTCCAAAGGTGCTATAGCACCGGGCTGTCAGCCACAGCAGGTTTGCTCTTGAAGGGAGGCTAGAGAGGCCTGCTCCCATATCTGCCGTAGACCACCGTGGAGAGATGGTCCTGCTCTGCATACCATTGTGGCTGCGGGGTTGATGGTCACTGCTGCTGTGTCACTGTTCTCTTGCTTCTCTTGACAGTGACCCACAGCTTAGGGGCTTTAAGCAACACAGCCTTATTATCTTATAGGCCTGCAGTTTGGAAGTCTAAGCAGAGTTTCCCTGGGATAAAGGCAAGCATTGGCAGGGCAGTGTTTCCTTTCATAGGATTTAAGAGAGAATGTCTTTCGTGGTTTTTCCCAGGCTTCAAATGCTGATGGCCTGTCTCCTCCATCTTCAAAGCCGGCTCCAGCAGACAGAAGGCCTTCTTCCCTCCCATCACTCTGGCCTTTCTTCTGTACTCACATCTCCCTCCCGCTCTCCTCTTCTGCCTCCCTCTTTGACTTTTATGGACCCATGTCATTACGTTGGGCCCACCCAGATAATTCTAGAAAATCTCCCCATTTCAAGGTTATTCACTTAGTCATATCTGCAAAGTGCTATTAGCTGGGCCATCCAGCGTAGTCACAGGTTCCAGGGGTCAGATGTGGACACTGTTGTTCTGCCCATCGTGGCAGCTGTGAGTTTTCAGTTCTGATTCTGTGTTCCACTGGAAACACAATTTGTGGAGCCAGGCATTGACAGAGAGGGAAGCAGTCGGGCTGTGAGGCAAATGGGTGAACTCCAAAGGGAGACATTCATCAAGGATTATGCAGGAAGTTAATGACGGATACATTACAAGTCATACTAAAAATAGTTTTGTTCAGGTGAAAATGGGAAGGGGATGATCAATTTGAGGACAGAGGTAACGCTGACAGAATTTTGTTGACAAAAAATTTGCAAATATAACGTTTGGGGGATGCATTCTTCTGAAGTTGTTTCTTTCTGTCCAATGCCTTTTCCCACAAGGAGGATACATATATATCATCCAACTAATCAAAATTTCAAAAGAAATCTCTTCTCAATAAAGCATTCAGTTGTCTGTGTAAGAATAACAATTTTGAGGGAATTCCCTGGTGGTCCAGTGGTTAAGACTCCATGCTCTCACTGCCAAGGGCTCAGGTTCAACTACTGGTTGGGGAACAAAGATCTTAGAGACTGTATGTCGGGGCCAAAAAATAAACAGATTTAAGAAAAAGGAAGAAGAAAAATCTTGAAATATAGTGTAAAGTTTTGAAAAGGATTGAGTTCTTTTGTTTAGGAACAGTAGCTTCTCCTCCCCTCCCCCCTTTTTTTCTTTCTTTGGAGTATAACTACTTTACAATGTTGTGTTAGTTTCTGCTGCACAATGAAGTGAATCAGTTATATGTATACATGTGCCCCCTCACTCTTGAGCCTGCCTCCTACCACCCCCCATTCTACCTGTCTAGGTCATCACAGAGCACCGAGCTGAGCTCCCCGTGTTATACAACAGCTTCCCACTAGCTTTCTGGTTTACCCATGGTAGTGTGTATATATGTTAATGCTACTCGCTCAATCTGTCCCTTCCCCTTCATCCCCTGCTGTTTCCACAAGTCTATTCGCTATGTTTGCATCTCTGTTTCTGCCCTACAAATAGGTTCATCAGTGCCATTTTTCTAGAAGGAACAGTAATTTCATACTTTGGGTTAATTTCATACTTTGAGAATAAAGATTACTGGATGGGCTTCATCAATGTTCAAAATCTTATCAACACCACAGAATTCATAATGGAATAAAAATTTGTGAATATAATGAGTGTAGGAAGATTGTTTAGCCATGGCTCTCATCTTACTCAACATCAAGGACTATACACTAGAGAAAAATGCTGTGGATGTGATAAATGTGAGAAGGCTTTTAGCCAATGCTGAATTTTAGCCAATTACTCTTTATTGAAAAATTCATTTCATGGATAAAGCCTATGAATGTAACCAATATAGAAAAGTTTTAGCAAGTGCTCAGACCTTGCTAGGTACCAAAGAACTAATCATGAAGATGAAATCTGTAAGTTTCATTCCTCCAAGCATGGAGTCATGACTGTGAACAGGCAAGATCTTTAGCCATGCCTCCAACCTGGCCTAGTGTGAGAGAATTCATGTTGGAGAAAAGTCCTACAAATGTAATGACTGTAGAAAGTCCTTTAGACAGAGCTCAAACATCGATCAACATTTCAGAATTCTCATGTAAGTAATGCTGGTAATTCATGCATCAAGCAACCCTTATAAACGCAAAGAATGTGGGGACAGCTTTAGCCTGTGTCACTCCCTACTCATATCAGAGAGTTCTTGGGGAGTGAGCGTGGAACTTCCCTTAGGTATAAATTTCATGATTTAATGTTTAAAAAAATTACAGCAATGAGAAACCTCTGAATTTTGCAGTGTCTTTTGTGATGGTTCCCTGGTATGGACTTCCCTGGTGGCTCAGATGGTAAAGCACCTGTCTGCAATGCAGAAGACCCAGGTTTGATCCCTGCGTTGGGAAGATCCCCTGGAGAAGTAAATGGCAGCCCACTCCAGTACTCTTGCCTGGAAAATACCATGGATGGAGGAGCCTATAGATGGTAGGCTACAGTCCTTGGGGTCGCAAAGAGTTGGACACGACTGAGAGACTTCATTTTCACTTTGTCATAGTTCAACCTTACTGACAAGCAGGGAATTCTAACTGGGGAGAAATCCAAATTGTGGAGCAAGTGAGTAATTTGAATACACAGGTTGAAAAGCATGAGAAATGTGAAAAAATCCATTGTCTATGTAAATACATGGTTTTCATTACCATTTCACAGAAAAGGTTGATAAATAAAGCCAAAGAGTAAGGAAGACTTTTGTCTTAGAGTCAAAATCAATTGAGGCAGTGGCTGCAGACAAGACGAAATATTTGTTATAAGGAAAGCCTAGGACGTTTGTTTTTAAAAACCTTGTCTTAATAACGTGTATTGCAGGAATTGTGAATGAATTCATTTAATAGATAAAGTTTTAAATCTATTCCAAATGGCTCTGGAGAGGAGACAATGAAGAACGAATCAGTCCAAAATGAAAAGTTTCCAAGGGAGAGAAGTCCTGATACTTAAGAGGAACTACCATTTTCTGATGACGAGCATAGAAAGGAAGATACAGGAGCAGACTGGGGGAAACCTGGTGACTTTAGAGGAACCAGCAGATTCACAGTGCTGGTAAGAGTTGACTTATGTGGAGAAGAAACAAAGGACAAGCTTCAGGATGGAGATCTGTGGAATCGGAGGGATCTATTTTCTTTGCAATCAGAAAGCATGTCGAGAAGAAACTGTGAGCAAGGCAAATGGAAATGAAGGGCCACAGTCTTGGGGGCAGACTGAAGCAAGGCTTTCATTTAATCCACAGTGAATGTGAACATTGGGGATTGTGTTATTGTTTCATGTGAAAGTAATTTAATACATTATGTACATGAAAAGATTTTTTTTGTGGGGAAAAAAGTAGAAAACTATTAGACTGCTGCAGGGGGAGAAAAGATTTGCAAATGGAGAGAGGGGCTGGCTAGAGAATGCCAGGTGGCAGAGAGTGGGGTGATGTGGAGAGGGAGAGGAGCTGTTCAGATCCTTGATGAACCAGGTTTAATTATGGAGACAGAGTCTGTGGGGCTGTGCAATGTAATCCTTCCTTTACGTCCCTACTCTGCTCCCAACCTAATACAACTCTCCGTAAGGATTCGTGCTGCTTTCCAGTGCCACCAGGTCAGATTTGTGCTTCTCTTAAAGTGGTCTTGTTTTATCTGGATTATGTGCAGAAGCACGATTAGCGTCTACCTTTTGGTATGATCTGACCAACCAGGAAAGCCGTTTTGGTATTATAAGGAATAAATAAAGCAAGTCACATGGAGTTGCTTGTCATACAGCATATTGAGCACCTAATATGTACCTGTCACTATTCTATGTGGTAGGAATGGAGAGATAGGCAGGACCGATATGGTCTTGCCCTCATGGATCTTAATAAGTGGTCATTTTTCTTATTTTCCTTCTCAGGAAGCTTTCAGTTTAGGAGATAAGGAAACCAAAAGGACATTTTGGGTCTCATTGCAACCTTGATTTCATATCTGCATAGACAGACAATCCTCTTAATTAATATGATATCTATTAGTTATGATAGTAATGATCTTGGCTAATATTTGTTGCTTGCACTTGAGGAGTTTTTATTTGTGGATGTGTTGAATCTTCACTTCTTACTCATAAAGCCAGTATCTGTGTTCAGTTCAGTTCAGTTCAGTCGCTCAATCGTGTCCGACTCTTTGTGACCCCATGAATCGCAGCACGCCAGGCCTTCCTGTCCATCACCAACTCCCGGAGTTCACTCAGACTCATGTTCATCGAGTTAGTGATGCCATTCAGCCATCTCATCCTCTGTCGTCCCCTTCTTCTCCTGCCCCCAATCCCTCCCAGCATCAAAGTCTTTTCCAATGAGTCAACTCTTCGCAGGAGGTGGCCAAAGTACTGGAGTTCAGCTTTAGCATCATTCCTTCCAAAGAAATCCCAGGGCTGATCTCCTTCAGAATGGACTGGTTGGATCTCCTCGCAGTCCAAGGGACTCTCAAGAGTCTTCTCCAACACCACAGTTCAAAAGCATCAATTCTTCAGCCCCATTCTAAAGATAACTATGGAGCACAGAGGTCTTGAAGCACTTAGCAAGGGTTTGGCAGACATAAGATGTAAACCAGATGTTGGCCTTCAAAGCTGCCACTCTGCAAAGACACCATCCTATCGCAGGAGGGCAAAGACCTATTCCCTCTGGAGAAACAAGTGTTATCTAATGAGCCTGCCCACGCTGTCCTTAATGAGTTAACTGCTGGACAAATGTTTGCTTTTCATAAAACAAACCTTAATGCCTTTATCTTTCCAAATGTGTGTAGTGCCGACAAGGCCGTTCAGGGAGCCAGGGAACAGAGGCAGGCCGAGGAAGCCTTTATTTACATTCTGAGAAGACAGTTGAGCATTTTTCTTGTCTACGGAAGAACGCTAACTTCTGTCCGCAGAGCTTGTTCTGAGTTCCCACCGCTGTTTGTGGCTGCTCCTCCCCACGACCGCTGCCAAGACAGAACTCTCCCCTTCATCCTCAGGACACTGAGACTGACCTGGCTACCAGTTCCAGACAGTTATTTTCTGTGCCAATGCCAGGAGTAATTCTTCAGTGGATTGATGTGCTACTCCTTCATTTGTGGCCCAGGTTTTTTTTTTTTTTTTTCCACTGCCGTATTCATTTCTCTTGTGAATGACATACCTTTTCCTGGATTCATTTCTCTCTGCTTTCTTCATCGTGGCTCACTCAGTTTTTTCTTCCTGTTATTCAAGGTTAATAGTGATATTAATAACTTCTGTTTGCACAGTGCTCTCTGAATTACAAATGCTTTTGTTTATTTAATCCTCTTGATAGTTTCATGCCATGGGCATTTTATACCCTTTATACAGATGAGAAAACTGAAACTCAGGTATTTTTGGTGATTTGTCCAACATGATAGGAGTGGACATTTGTTGTCCACCTAGCATCCATTTACCCCTTTTCCAACATTGTTTCAATTTTTATTGGAGTCAACTGGCCCGTCTTGGGGTGTAAGGTCCTCATGAAGCTGAGTCAGCCAATGGTTTCACAAATAGCTATTAGAGTAATACACCACCCGAGCGTCATTGAAAATTGGTCAGTGACTTCCACAGAGGTGACCAAAGCTCATCCTGGGAGTGATCTACAGAAGGGCTTTGTTTTTACTGACCTTGAAGCCTGAGGACCCACAGGAGAAAAACGTGACTAAAAATGGAGTTGACTTCGAAGGATGAAGAGCTAAAGACCGTCAGCCTCTTTATAAGCTGGATCCAGCTTCTGACTTAGGCCAGGTGAGCTGGGTTTCTGGGACTGAGTCCAGATCACACCCCATGTGCTCAAAGCAGCAAGTTGATGTGACCCACCTCACCTAATTCCACCCTGGTGTGTTTGTCCCTGCTTTAGATTCACCTTCAAAGGACCAGCCATCCCACCCATCTGAGTGTGACTTCCTTATGATGTCACCCCCTTCCTGCACACCCCTAGAAGTTTATCTTTATCCTGGCATCTGTGTTTCTACTTGTTTAAGGATCTTCTCTAAGATCTTTCCAGTGATAAAAACAGACTTAAAAATGTCCAGCCTGTAAACTCAAGGTCACTCTTTTTTTTTCATTTTGAGTAGAAAGGTGACCTTTCTCATTTTTGAGAGTTTCCTTTATCCTTCTGAAGAACTAAAATATAATAGTTAATAGCTTTGCAGTAATATCTTCATATTCCCTGAATACCTTAGAATAAATACCATCTAGCTTGGTTAATTGAAGTGTGTTCAGGTTCTAAATGTTTTCTGTCATTCTTCCTATTTGTAGCAACAGAGATTAAAGAGAAAACAGTAAGAGTTGCCAACATTAGTGATGCTATTTTTTTGGCCTATTTCTTTTATGTTTTGTTTTTCTCTGATTTCTATTACAAAATTAACATACTTCCTGCAAAAATTTAAAGTAGAAAACATAAAATTAAAAACATACTCCCAGCCTTCAATAGCCCTGAAAAAATAATCACAGAACAAGGAATCCAGAAATATAGCAAGTTATATTTGAATCTTTCTAATGACTTTATACATTTCAAATGTCTTTGAAAAAAGTACATATATGTATGGGCTTCTCTGGTGTCTGAGATGATAAAGAGTCTGCCTGCAATGCAGGAGACCTGGGTTTGATCCCTGTGTGGAGATGATCCCCTGGAGAAGGGAATCCAACCCAGTCTAGTATTCTTGTCTATAGAATTCCCTGGACAGAGGAGCCTGACAGGCTATATGTAGTCCATGGGATTGCAAAAAGTTGAACACAAGTGTGCGACTAACACACACATATATATGTATAGAAAATATGCCTTTCCCCCATTTTCAAATTTCACTCCCTTATGGTAGCAATTGGGTATTTTATACTGTTCTGTGATAGTTTTTATTTTTTACTTAGGACTATATGATGAACATTTTCCAGATCAACATACATAGTTCTACCTCATTCTTCACAAAGACTATGTGATCGTCCACTGTCTATTTAGACCATAATTTATTTAACCATTTTCCAGTTGATGAGCATGTAAATTGTGTCTATTTTCTACAGTTATGAACAATAAAGCAATAAATAGCCTCTCACACATTTATTTATATACAGTGGCACAAGTATTTCTGAAGTTTCAATTTCTAAAAGTGCAATTTCTGGGTCATCCTTTTTTAAAAGTTGTCAAATAATGCTCCAATAACTGCTCCAATAACTGCTTTATCAGTTTATTCTGCCATCAAAGTATACAAATGAGGTAATACTAGAGGTAATCAATTTTTTTTTTCATTTTTGCAGACAATAGGTGGAAAATAGAATCTTGCTGTTTTATCATTTTAATTTTCCAAATAGATTATCACCCTATTTTTAGGTAGTCATATTTATTTAGATTTTTCCTAAGATAATGGTCTTCTCAATTTCATTTCATTAAGCAAATCTACTGCAATCAATAATTGATTTTTCTCCAATATATTTTTGTTAAACTTTTTATTTTAATTTAATTTTAAAGACACTTCATTTAAATTTAATAAATTGGTAATTATTCCTATGCATTTTATTGAATAGGTCATATAGTTTTTTCTAATTTGAAATGCTACCTGTATTATATTTCCTAAACCAGTCTTTATTCTGTTTCTGGACTCCCTGTTCTGTTCTAGCAATATATGCATGTATTCTGAACCAGTGTTGCAGTATATCTATGCCCTAAATTATCCATTATATGCATTGTATAGTTAAAAGTACAAGCTCTGAAATCAGACTGCGTGGGTTCAGATCTTGCCTATATCACTTATTAGCTGTGTGACTTTGGGCCAGGTACTAAATCTCTCCTGATTTTTTTTTTCACATCTGGAAAATGTGACCAATATCAGTTTTAGTTTCATGAAGATATTGTGATGGTTAAATGAGATAAAATATGCCAAGCATTTAGTTGAATGCCTAGTTCTTTAAAAGCAGTACATTCCTATGAAACTTCAAGTCTGAATCATGTGCTGTGTGCTTCTTTTTTAGATATGTTTTTTTTTTTTAAATCTCCACTTAAAAAGTAAAAATAAGTATATATAAGTATACCTATTGCTGATTCATGTTGACATTTGGCAGAAGTCAACAAAATTCTGTAAAGCAATTATCCTTCAATTTAAAAATTAAAAAAAATAATAAGTAAGATTTATAAATTTTAAGAAACTTGTATAGTGTGGAAGAACTATGGTTCTAAAGTCTGTCTTTTTAGAAGACATGTTCCCTTTCCACTATATAGAACACGAGTGCATGCTTAGCCATGTCCGACTCTTTGAAACTGTGTGGACTGTAGCCCACCAGCCTCCTTTGTCCATGAAATTTTCCAGTCAAGAATACTGGAGTGGAGCCATTTCCTTCTCCGTTCCACTATATCATCCTTCTTTTAAACAACGGGCACTTTATAATAGTGGAAATTTGTGACTCATATTTTTCTTATATTCCTATTAAAGTCCCATTAATTCTGGAATCAGCTTTCCCCTCAAACACAGCTTTTTAACCCTCTCTTGACCCCCTGGCTTCGATGCTGAGGAAAGATGTCTGTGTCAAAGTTAGTTCTCCTAGGGGACTTCCCATGCACTAAGAACTGGGGAAAACAAACAAACTTAAAACAGAGTAACACATTTTCTACTGCGGTGGTTTTCATAGTTATGTTACTCCAAAGATTATTCAACATAGGCTATTGGCCAGAGCTTAAAATTATTTTTAATTCCACCGAGTTTTTAAAATGATATTCCTGGTAATGGATTTGGTCACTGTGCTCTTGGTTTGCCCTCTGCTCTGAGTTCCCAGGGCATCTTGCACCCTGCCACCCTCTACTTTCTTTGGCAGTTTGTTGGGCATCCTCCTCACTTGGCTCCAGTTCTTCTGGGATTGTTCTTTCCTAGGTCAGGGGTCCTTTATGCTGAAAACCCCCTGTGGCAGAGACCAGCTAGATGTTCACTGACCCAGATTCCACTTCCTAGACACATGGGACAATTATATTCCCTGCCTTCCTTTATGGGTAGATTGAGGCCTTAGGGTGAGTTATGGCCAGTGGAGTGTGGTCAGAAGTGACACACACTACTTCCAGGTCGGACAACAGGGTAGACTGTGTGTGATGGTTAATCTTATCTATCAACTTCATCAGGCCACATTTCCCAGATATGTGTTGAACATTATCCTGGATGTTTCTGCAAGCATATTTTTGGACGAGATTAGCATTTAAATTAATGGGCTTTGAGCAAAGCAGATTGCCCTCCATAATGTGAGTGGGTTTCATCCTATTAGTGGAAGGCCTTAGTGAAACACAAGACTGGCTTCCCCCAAGCAGAAGGAAATTCTATCAGCAGATGGTCTGTAGCATCACCTCTTCCCTAGTCTCCAACCCACCCATCCTGAAGATTTTGGAACTGCCAGACTCTATAATTACATGAGCTAATTCCTTAAAATAAATCTTTTTCTATATGCATGCATCTTACTGGTTCTGTTCCTATGAAAAACCCTAATTAATACCCTGTGCCATTCTCCGTGCTATCTTGTTCCCTAGCTGTGTGGCTAGAAGTCCTCCACGATGACAGAGCCACGTGATGGAAGGAGTTTGGATCCCTGCCTGAGTCACCATAAAAGGCACTCTGCCCAGTAGCATCAACTGATTGTATCAGACTTTCTCTGAGCTGGAAATAAATATTTTTTTTTTTTTTTTTTGTTGTTGTTGTTGTCAAGTCACTGAGATGTGTTACAGCAGCTAGAATTATTTGTTATAATATAAACACAAATCATTGTTGTCTACAAAATCTAGTGAAAAAGTCTGACTTTTGTGAAGCCGTTTCTCAAAAGTAGGAATTTTGCTTGAACGGTATCCTGGCCCTGGAGATTTATCACACTTGAGTGATAGTCCTGGAGCTGCACTGTATGATCCGAATCATTTTTTTCTTTCTGTTTTATTGAGATATAGTTGGCATACAGACTAGTTAAGTTTAAGGTATATAGCATAATGATTTGACTTACCTACATCATGAAGTGATTATCACAGTAAGTTTAATGAGCACCCATCATTTCTTATAGGTACAAAAATAAAGAAATGGAAAAAATTATTTTTCTTGTGATCCTAATAATCTTGTCACATTTTCCACAGTGGACTAATTAAGTGATTTACAAACATTATTTTATTAATTTGTTCAAGAAATATCTACAGAGTGTCTACCAAGTTTGAGGCATTGTTAGTGTTAAGGACACAACAGTGAACAAGATATGCACAAATCTAGTGGGGGATTTACGGCTCTCAAAACCTTGTAAAGTACAGATTATCATCTCTATAGATGTAGAAAAGGAAGCACACAGAAGTTAGGTATCTCTACTAAGCTCTTTCTGGTAAGGAGACCTCTCTCATTGACTCACTAAGCCATCTTAGATGTGAGCTTCCAGTGAACAGTACTGGAAGCTGCTTCCAGTAGCATTTGATTCAGGAGGAAAGCATTGCTCAACATAGCCCTTGCTCACTTCTTCCTGAGCTCCTCTATTTTTCATATAAAGCTTAGTGTTTAGTGGGCCATGGAAACCATAGACTTCATCTCCACTGTAGTGCATATCCAAATATATCATCAGGGTTTTTGACTACAAACAACAGAGACTGGGCTTCCCTAGTGGCGCACTGAAGAAGAATCCACCTCGCAATGCAGAGATAGCAGGTTGGATTCCTGGATGGAGAAGATTCCCTGGAGTAGGAAACGGCAACCCACTCCAGGATTCTTGCCTGGAAAATTCCACGGACAGAGGAGCCTGGCCTACTATAGTCCATGGAGTTGCAAAGAGTGAAACATAATTTGAGCACACATATACACACAAAACAGAAATGAAGTTTGGTTGACTAGGGCAGTAAAGAGAATCAGTAGAAGGATATTCTGTTTCCAACAGAAATGATGGAAGATTTAGGGAGCAAGTTTCAAAAAGTGGCAGGAACCCAGGTTAGCAGAAACTTAGCCACGACCACATCTCGGGAATTTTCTGGCAAGTATATCATTGCCACTGTGACCACTGGATTAAAAACTACTATGTCTGCTTTGAATATTGTTTCTACATCTCTGTATCATCATCTAGATGGGATAATTGAGTTCCAAAAATCTGGGCCAGGAACTGCTGCTAAAGAAGCAGGGGACCAGGAAGAAGTATCCTTTTGAATAGAAAGGGAGGGGTAAACAGACTCTGGGTAGCCACAAGTAATGAACATCCAGTCCATCAAAACAGTGAGACTGGGGTATGGTGAGGAAAGCCATGGTCATAAAGAACTCTCAGCATTGGTGATCTCAGAAACCAGATGTTGGCAGGGTTTAGTTCTAGGGTGGAGGGGATTCATCAAGTGTGGAGCAGTAGTAATCAAAATTATGGGCTTCAAAAAATAAAAGCAAATTACCTTAGACAAAAAAGAAATTTATTGCCAAATAAAATGGAAATGGACAATAATATTTTTGCTTTAAATATGTCCTATCCAGAAATTCAAATAATGTTATTAGAGTCCAGTCTCATCTTCTCTGAGCAATGCTCTCCTGTACGTTTACTCTATTCTCAGGCTCTAGTGTGANCTGCTGCTGCTGCTGCTAAGTCGCTTCAGTCGTGTCCGACTCTGTGCGACCCCATAGACGGCAGCCCAACAGGCTCCCCCGTCCCTGGGATTCTCCAGGCAAGAACACTGGAGTGGGTTGCCATTTCCTTCTCCATTGTGTGAAAGCGAAAAGTGAAAGTGAAGTCGCTCACTCGCGACCGACTCCTAGCGACCCCATGGACTGCAGCCTACCAGGCTCCTCCATCCATGGGATTTTCTAGGCAAGAGTACTGGAGTGGCTTGCTATTGCCTTCTCCGTGGCCCACATTCTTCCAGGTTCTTAATCAGCAGAAAAAAGGGTGTACCTCTCTCTATAAAGTCTTAGTAGAAGTCTACTTATATCTTGTTGGCTTGTACTGGGCAACATTCTCCTCCCTTAACTCATCACATGGTCAGAGAAAAATGATATCTGATTAGCTAGTCCTGTCTCATGCCCACCCCAAAGCTGAAGTAGAGTTAAGTCTACTTTGGCACAAAGTCAAAAAGTAAGGGAGAAACTGGGCCTTCAGAGACAAATCAGAAAAGGACAAATATATGTCAGCAGCAAAAGCAAGATGTCCAGCTGAAATAGGACCGCAGGCAGTGGTGGAACATATAGACTAAAGGTCTAAAATGCAGATAAATGAAGGTCCATCCAAGTGTAGAGTCCTAATAAAGACCAAGGAAGTGAAGCACAAGAGACTTGGGGGCTTCCCCGGTAGCTCAGTGGTAAAGAATCCACCTACCAATGCAGGAAACGCGGGTTCTATCCCCAGTCTGGGAGGATTCCCACATGCCGTGGATCGATGAAACCCATGCACCACAACTATCGAGCCTGTGTTCTAGAGTTCGGGAATTGCAACTATTGAAGCCCTCGCGCCACAACTGCTGAAGTCCACACACCACAGAGCTGGTGGTCAGCAACACGAGAAGCCACCGTAATGAGAAGCCTGCACACGGCAATGAAGAGTAGCCCCCGCTTGCCACAACTAGAGAAGTCCTCACAGCAACGAAGACCCAACCCAAATAATAAATTAATAAATAAAATGGTTAAGAAAAGCAAACAAACAGAAAGGACTTGGGAACTGAGTAAGCACAGAGAAGGCTTATGGACCAGAGGGTGGCCCAGTGAAGAAGCGCTCCCCCAGGAAAAACACATGCTTATTCGGCAAAACGAATTTCAGACTCCAGCTGCTGGGGGTGCATCAACCCAGGAACTTTTGGGGAAGGAGTGAGCTGTCTCTTGCAGAACCAGAGAGGCTGGGGCCCAACCCAGTTTACTTAGGAAGTGGGAGGGCAGGGGAGGTATCTGGGCCAGCAGCAGTAACCCAGACTCCCTTGGTCCTTTGGTAATAGTCTTACTTCTCCGAGTATTCCTGCCCTTCTGATTAATCTTGCTGACATCCCCATTTCTCCCTCTTGCCTTATTTCTCTGTAATGAGCATAGCTTATTTTAGCTCCCAGGCAACCAGAGGAGAATGTAGGAATCAGGCAATGACCTCGACAGGACTCTAGACTTTGATGTCTCCTTGCTCCTTGTAATGGATTGAATGCTGCCATCCCTGACCCCAGTCATGTCTACCTGGAACCCCACAGTGTGACCTATTTGGAAATGCGGTCTTAGCAGATTCAATTAAGTGAAGACTCTCAGAATGAGATCATCTTGGACTTAAGGTGGGTCCTGCATCCAGTGACAGACATCTTGATAAGAAATGCAGAGGATGCAGAGACACAGCCAAGAAGGTGATGTGAAGACGGAGGCAGAGATTGGAGTGATGCATCTTCAGGCTGTGGAAGACCAAGGATTGCAGGCTACCACGAGGAGCTAGGAGGGTGGAGACGCCTGGACAGATTCTCCCTTCGAACCTCCAGAAGGAACCAAAACTGCCATCACCTTGATTTCAGATTTCTGAATCCTAGAACCATGAGAGAACACATGTCTGCTGTTGCAAGTTACTTAGTTTGTGGTTCTTTTTTATGGCAACCCCAAGCCACTCAGTGGAGTGAGGCTTGAATCTGGGCCTTATGATGCCCAAATTAAACCTCCTGCCTCTACCTCTTTAGCTATAGGCTTGTAGGAGGGATTTATGTGGAAGCAGTTGATTAAAGACAGCAGTTGATTAAAAGCTGCCTCCCTGAGGCATCAGGGAGCAAAATGCCCCTGCTACCATCACCCCTGACCACTAGTGACTTCATCATAGTCTTACTGGTTCAGTATACTTGTTACCTAACTTCCAGCCTTCCTTCAAGGCAAAAAAGAGAGAGAGCTGTCTATACAACCTGCTTAACACAATGAAATGGAAAAATTCTGTTCATCACTGCAGTTTCTGCTAGTTCCAAAGGGCTAAATAACAGAATTCTCTAGCTGCCATAGGGATGTTTGCTTGGCACAAGCAGAGACAGGGTTAGATGTTTCTATAGTTGGCTTTATTGGAGGAAAAAAAATTAGAGTGGTGACTCAGAATGTAAAAATCATATTACTTGAAACGGTATAAATAGCAGTCAAGGCAAGAATACAATTATCTGCAGGTGGAATCAGAAAGCAGAGATTCACTGTCGCAGACCAGAACAAGGTTTGTGGTCGTCTGCATTCCTTCCATTTCCAGACAATTTCACTGACTATTGATCAATCAAACAGAGTTGACAGCACAGAAACTGACCTCAGTGTATCTAAGAAAATAAGTTGGTGTCTTCATCCATGAGGGCTGCTGTAACAGAATACCATGGATGAAGTGGCTTTCAAACAACAGAAATTCATTTCTCACAGTTTTGGAGGCTATGAAGTCCAGGATCAGTGTGCCAGCAGGTTCAGTGTCTGGTAAGAGTCACTTTCTTGTTCAGACAGTTGTTTTCTGTGTCCTTATGTGAATAATTGATGCTTTTGAACTGTGGTGTTGGAGAAGACTCTTGAGAGTCCCTTGGACTGCAAAGAGATCCAACCAGTCCATCTTAAGGAAATCAGTCCCGAATATTCATTGGAAGGACTGATGCTAAAGCTGAAACTCCAATACTTTGGCCACCTGATGTGAAGAACCGTCTCATTGGAAAACACCCTGATGCTGGGAAAGATTGAAGGCAGGAGAAAGGGATGACAGAGGATGAGAAAGTTGGATGGCATCACTGACATGAGTTTGAGTGAACTCTGGGAGTTGGTGATGGACAGGGAGGCCTGGCGTGCTGCAGTCCATGAGGTCACAGAGAGTTGGACATGACTGAGTGATGTAGATAAAGGGGCCAGGGAGTTCCCTGGGTCTCTTTTTTAAGGATATCAATCCTATTCACTAGGGTTCCACCTCATGACCTAAGTACCTCCCAAAGGACCTACCTCCAGATATCATCTCATTGGGGATTCAGGTTTCAACATATGGATTTGGGGAAAACAAACATTCAGTCTATAGCAGCTGGCATTTCAAGTTAGCTGAGGAGAAATGGATTATTATTATTATTATTATTAAATAATTCATATAGGAGTGATAGATTATCTATTTGAAAAAGTTATTTTCTATTCTTACCGCACAGCATACTGAATTAGTCAGTGTGCTTGGTTGCAGATAATAGAACCCGCTTTAGCTAGTTTAAGCAGAAATAGAAACAGTTAAATAATTAAAGGATATTAGGTGGTCCTGAGACTCTCTAAGAAGGACAAGAATCAAGTCCAAGGATTCTGAAGCTAAGAATAGTCCAAATTACAGCACAGGCCAGCTTAAATGGAAACCATACTACTCTCCTCCCGAGTACCGACCTCCAGACCTAACCCACTGTAAGATGCACAAAAGCCAGTGACACCAGAACCTCTACCATTGCTGCCTCTGCGATCTGGAGGCCTGTGCCCTCACCTTGCCCGGAGTGGTTCTTTAGAGGCCTCTAGCTCACTCATCACTGGGTTCTAAACTGAAACTTCACGTGGATTGGTAGTCTTGGTCACATACATGCTAAGTCGCTTCAGTCATGTTCAACTCTTTGCAACCCCATGGACTGTAGCCCACCAAGCTCCTCTGTCCATGGGATTCTCCAGGCAAGAATACTGGAGTGGGTTGCCATGCCCTCCTCCAGGGTTCTTCCCAACCCAGGGACTGAAGCTGCGTCTCCTGCATTGGTAGGCAGATTCTTTACCACTACTGACACCTGGGAAGCCCCCTTGGTCACATGCTTGTGTCCTATTGGAAAAGGCAGCTAAACATTGAGTTTCTGTCTTACAAACAGATAAGGTGGGAACACCCTCCATACACACACACACAGGAAAGATTGTGTCCAAGTTGCTGTCAGCCAGAAACATAATAAATGTTCACTATAATACTTCAGAATAAATTCTAGGAATTACAGAGTTAACTATAAAAAAGGGAGCCCTAGAAAGACTGGAAGAAGATACAAGCAAATATTGAATATATCTTGGGATGAGGAAGGACTTTCTGAGCATAAAAGCAATAGAGGAAATCACAAACAGACAGATCAATAGATTCAACTGCTTAAAAATCCAATCCTTCTTACATCAAGTAATCTGCAAACCACTTAACTGATCACCCCGTGCAGCATTTGCTCCCTTTAATATATACATATGCAAGACTATACCTTCAGAGATCATTTCTATAGTTCGTAAAATATACACATGTAAGGCCAAAGGCAACTGAATACAATATGTTTGGAAGGTCATCAGAGATCACACAGTTTGAGTCCACGTGAAACTATTTCAGTCCTCTCAGATAGCCTAAAACCCAGCTCTGGTCTCCTCCAGAGGATGACTTATATTTCTAAGGAAGAAGCTTTGGTTTTTCCCAGTCTCTTAAGAATTGCTTTTACATATTTGGAAAGTTTAATTATTTTGATTGTCCAAATTACATTCTGCTTTTTAGAAGTATTTAAGTTAATCCACGTCTAGACTCATGAGATTCTTTTAATTAGAAAGAGCAATGACTCGGTAATATTGTCGATGTTTCCTGCAGTTCCCTCAGCTCTGTTTACAAGGTTATTGTTGGATGTATTATTGTTAAAGGGGAGTGCGACATGGGGTGGGTAAGAGGAATTCTTTTTATTCCTTTTCATTATAGCTACTGGAGAATTCTGGGGCTCAGCTCTGGGGGCTAGCTGGGCTCTGACAGGTACTTTTTGCTGACAACATGAAATATATGTTTTTTGATTCTTTGTCAGATTTCAATATATCATTCACATGATTGAGAAAATTCCCTGGAGGAGGGCATGGTAACCCATTCCAGTATCCTTGCCTGGAGAATCCTGTGGACAGAGGGGCCTAGCTGGCTATGGTCCATAGGGTTGCAGAATCGGACACGACTGATGCGACTGAGCATGGCATGGACACGAGAAAAATGAGTAAAAGAAGAGCAAATCAGGGTCTCGACACAGATGTGCTGATGGATGTGAGGCTGAGGTCTGAGCGTAGAGCAATGCAGATATGGGGGTGATCTCCCCGATGCCAGCCCGCTCTCACCACTGTAGGGGAACAGATGAACAATACCCTACATAAGGGAAGGAGATAAACAAGGGCTAGCTGATCAATGTGACTTAATTATTATGGAGTTTGTGATCTAAGATTAAGCAAAAAAGAGTACTCATAAACAGACATGAAAACCAGGGTCTATCACCAGCCAATCCTTTCCATCCTTTGCACTTCCACCCCTGTAAACCTACCCATGTACTCATTTCATCACAAAACACAGAAAAAGTCAGAAAACTTCATTCTGGTATTTATATGCCAAGTTCTTTGAATAAGTAACAGAAAGATAGTTTTGCAGTTGAACAACACTTATTTAAAAATAATAGGTATGACAGATTAAAGATGGTGCAAATTGTTATCTGAGCTGGCTCTAGCTTTGACGAGTAGAAGGTGGCAGAAGTTTTTACTTAAGAACTTCCAGGGCTGGGCCTTAAGAAAGCTGCAGCTTCTGCTTCCAAGGGTTGAGAATCTTCCCTCTTGGAACCCAATTGCCACATTACAAGAAGGCCAAGCAAGTGGAGAGGCCACACAGAGGCAAACTGGGTCGCTCCAGCTCAGCTCCCAGCAGAGAGGCAGCACCAACTGCCATCCATGCGAGTAAATGGTCTTGGATATGTCATCCTCCTGATGAAGGTAAGGCCAGCTGACACCATGTGGAATAGAGGAACCACCAGTCAACCCAAAGAACTGTGACAAAGATAGTAAATGCTTGTTGCTACATTAAGCCAGGGAGTTTGGGGGGTGGTTTTTGCAGCAATAGGCAATCAAAATAGGAAGTCTTGATAAAATGACTGGCTGACCTTTGTTTGCTGAGCAGTGTGTCAAGTTTTCATGTGTGAGTGGAAAATTCAGAGCTGGCTTGGAGCCAAAGCCATATGGTAATAAAAGTTTGATGAAATTCCTTGGGGTGAGAGATCCTGGAGGGAGAAGGAGTAGGGGCAAAGAAAAGAGAAGAGAAAAAGAGAATGAGAAATCAAGAAAAAGATAAATAGAGTGAGATAGAGAGAGAGAAGCTCCAATCACCACCCTACCCTCCCCCAGCCCCTCTGGTGGCAGGTTAGCAGAGAAGGGTGCTGGAGAAAGAGAATAGGTCGTTTGCTATGGTGGGTAATACGTAAAGCTCTTCATTGTTCTATGTAATCTTCATCATAGTCTCCGTTACTTGAGAATTCTTCTATGCAAATGCAACAGTCAGACACAGTGGCTGCCTGTGGTTACGCTGGAACCGCAGGACAGGAAGGCAGAGTGCAGGGCGCAGACGTTAGGCAGCGTCTCATCTTGTCAGCCACCGTGGGAGATAGGTATCATTCAATTCATTTGCGTTTGAGCAAATAAATGCTTTGAGATGTGAAGCGATGTTTCCAGGTAGTACAGCCTAGAAACGGAGGCAGTGGGATTCGCCTCCAGTTCTCTCTAATACCACTGCTTGAATTCTTTCTGCCTTACCTTACTTGTTTTCTGTACTGCTTTTCATCTTTTACTATTCAGATAAGCAATATTCAAGACTTCAGTGTTTCATGGGCCTTTTATTCCTTGGTTTTTCAAGCCTTTCGTTCTCTAGAAACAATGTCCTGCTGCTGCTGCTAAGTCGCTTCAGTCGTGTCCGACTCTGTGCAACCCTATAGACGGCAGCCCACCAGGCTCCCCTGTCCCTGGGATTCTCCAGGCAAGGACACTGGAGTGGGTTGCCATTTCCTTCTCCAATGCATGAAAGTGAAAAGTGAAGTCGCTCAGCCGTGTCCAGCTCTTAGTGACCACATGGACTGCAGCCTACCAGGCTCCTCTGTCCATGGGATTTTCCAGGGAAGAGTACTGGAGTGTGGTGCCAGAAACAATGTCCTAGTATTATTTAAATGTTGTTTGAGAGGCTGTTGGCCTAATGGACACATGTATAGATTCTGGAGTCGGATTCTGGGTCTGGGTTCCACCCCTGGGCAGGATATCTCACAACCAAAAAAAAAAAAACCCAGTGGGGAATCTTTGTACCTTTCTCTCAATTTCGTTGAGAATCTAAAACTGCTCTAAAAGAACAGTCTTCAAAAAATTAACAGTGGTCCTCTCTTGTTGATGAGTTACAAGCAAACTTAACTTTTCCCTCATACTTTCCAGTATTTTCTGATTTTTTTTTTTTTTAAAGCACACTTTGCTCTTATTGTATAGAAGCAAGAAAGCCATTGGTTCAAAGCTCACCTCCATCACTGACCGACTTTGTGATATTGGGCAAGTTTCTTAACTTTTCTGTGCCTCATTTTCAGATGAGGATGATGGTTTTTTTCTTTTTGTTTTTACCTTTTTAGTTTGTTGGCAATTTTCAATGATTTAATGCCTGAGGTTCTTATGGCAGCACCTTGCATAAAGAAAATGCTACACAAAGTATTAGCTATTGCTATTATGCTACCCACGCTGTCTCAGAGCCTTCTGGAAACTAAATTTTTCCAGTCATTCTGAGGTGTATGGCTGGAATTCTTGGTTTGTATTGGAGATGAGAGGAGGCAGGATGCCCTCTCCTTGCCATGAGCCTGCACTCCCTGCTGAAGCGGTTAGCTTGTCCCCAGCAAGTGGACAGTGAATTCTGTTACAGGACAGCCACTGGGGACCAATGACGAGGCTGGTTTCAAACTCCCTCCTTCTGGGAATGCCTGACAGTCCAGCTGTCAGGACTCAATGCTTTCATGCTGTGGCCCAGGTTCCAATCCTGGTCAGCACGCTTCCCCCACCCACCTCCCAAAAAACAGTGGCGAATCTTTATACCTTTCTCCCAATTTTGTTGAGAACCTAAAACTGCCCTAAAAAGAGTCTTCAAAAAATTAATAGTGGCCCTCTCTTGTTGATGAGTTATAAAAAAACTTAAGTTTTTTCCTCTCTACTTTTCTGTATTTTCTAATGGTTTTTGTAAGGACATTTTGCTTTTATTGTATAGAAGCAAGAAAGCCATTTCAAATTTTTTTAAAAGCTTAGAACTCATGATTAACTTGGGATTTATGGATTCACTGAAGTCTCACCTTGGTAAGTCTTTGTTATACTCCCAGCTCAACCATCCATCCTTAGCTGACCGGGAGAATACCTTCTCATAGCCCTTAATGATGGTCTCTCCAGTGCTGGAAGGCTATAATGATGTTTCTTCCTCATTCTTTGGGGAAAATGACACCAATTTTGTTAGTCTTTTCTCCTAGAACGAATTTTCCCAGCCCTTTCATCATGTTAACACTTCCAATTGGCAGTCCCACCAAGTCTGAAAAATAATTACATGTTACTGACCTCCATCAAAGCAGGTTGACCACATTCTTCAACAGACATCTGGAGAATCTGAAATAAAAGCTTACCAGATCACTTGTTTGTGAGAAAGGGCTAAATAAGGCATAGTGACTACATGGGCCCCCAGAGGCCTCCAGCAATTTCTTGCCTTGCTATGATGCCTTAAGTTGTTGCCGCGTCTCTCATCCAGGGGCAGACTTTAATTTCTGTTATCATAGGGCCTGGGGACCAGAATGCTCCATTGCTACTTGTGAAGGAGGAAACAGACAGAACAGGTTCCATCTTGAAAGCAGGACTCCATCTTGGGCCGGACTGTGGACTTTGAGTATACACATCTAGATGTGTATAAGAGACAGATTGATAATTATCCACTGTTAACTACCTAGGCTTAAGGCATATGAATCACGGGTTGAAGACATATGAATCACGGGTTAACTTTGATTGTATCTCACTTTTCCTTTGTTCAGACTAGTTTCAGAGAATTTGGGGAGGTGGGTTTGAGCGCGTACACTTAAGGTATATAAGTTTTCACAAAAACTGGTCGGGGTCCTTGGCTAAGAGGAGACTCTGCCTGGGGCCCGCCAGTGTAATAAACTGCACTCCACTATCTGCGCTGTCCTTCTGAGTGAGTTTGTTTCCCGGAACGCGTGGCTATAGTACTTGTTCTGCCGTAATGATAATAGTTTTAATTATTGTCATTAATAGTAACAAAATGGTCATACTGATATTATTATTGTTGCTGCTACCTGTGGGTGCTATGTGTGTATGTGCTCAGTTGTGTCTGACTCTTTCTGACCCCATGGACTGTAGCCCACCAGGCTCCTCTGTCAATGGAATTTTCCAGGCAAGAATACTGGAGTTGTTGGCCATTTCCTACTATCACAATTGATTCTAATTTAATTCTTTGCAATTTTTATGTTCTAAAGAGTTGCTGAAAACTTTTTAAATTAGTTAATACTAAGCCATTGCTCCTAGGAGAAATACAAGGTTCGGTACTTGTAAGCCTTTGGTTACAACATTTTCATGAATCAATCAATACATACCTTATTTCCTGTACGCTTCTGCTTAAAGACACCTTAGTTAGCATCTATTGTCGATTCATTAGCATTGAACTCCTGGCCAACAGCACCATAATCCGTGCCTGCATAACTCTCATCTCACACCTATATTTTTTCTAGAAGGTATAGCACAGCCTTCTTGCACTTAGGAATCCTAGACATCTCTTCACCATTACACATGGGGACAATTCTAAATAGACATCGCCCCCCAAAGCACAAGAAATGAATACATAATGGCACTACATTGACTGCAGAAAGGCACTTGTTTACAGTATGAGAGCTGAAATGAGGACGTAGAACATCACCTGGTTCAACCTCAGCTGGAAACGTGAGCACTGAGTTCCTTGCTACTTTAAAGAGACAAGTACATAGTTGAAGAGTAAATAAACATGTTTGTTAAAAAGAATGCCTTTTTCTTATTTCTCAATTAGCTCAGAATTTACTGCCCTGGCATGTACCCTAACATGCAGTAGGAGCTTGATCGAAATCCCTGGAATCCCAAACAGTTGAAATTATCTGAGCTACCTCTTTTTCAAACACATAGAATTTTTCAGGGATAGAAGATGGTTTTTACAATCAAATGTAAGAGAAGCCACCCAGCAGGTCACAGTAACCCTCTGGCTTGGCTTGCAATTTCATTATATTAACTGCATACTCAGAGACTGGCTTTAACCCATCAGGACCACCCATTTCATTGTGCTTGGCAAGCAAACTTAATAGGGCTCCCTTCTTCTGTCAGGACTAAATAATATCCAGACACCCACCAGGAACCAGGTTGGCCATTGCAAGCCGGATATATTTTCTTTGTTTTGTTTCAGAGCGTATTATCTGTCTCCCCAGAGCACTTTGTATCCAGGAAAGATCTTCCCAGAGAGCAGTAGGTAGCTTTTACAATCTGGCAATGTGCATGCAGTTTGGGGGTGGCTGGGTTTGGAGGTGGCTGAAAGAATAAAATCCAAATGTCTTTTTCATTCCAAGCTCTTAGTTTACCTTAAATCAGCAGGAGGCTGCCTGCATCGAACCCCAAGAAACATGAAAGGGTAAGCCCAGGCTAAATTTTTAGCAAATTCAAGTCTCTCGTTAGGGCCTCTCTTCGGAGCTTTGTGTTAATTGCAAACGTTAAGTCTAAAACCGTATTTTTTTGTTTATATACAGTTTAGAAGCAGCTTGGCCATTTCTGTTCTAGAATAGAATGAAGGCAGAAGATCTTTTTCTTTGAACAGTTAGTTTAAGCATAGTGTTTGATACTTTCACAGATAATATTCCACTTAACCTCCACAGTGACTCTGTTCAGTTCAGTTCAGTTCAGTCGCTCAGTCGTGTCCGACTCTTTGCAACCCCATGAATCGCAGCACGTCAGGCCTCCCTGTTCATCACCAGCTCCCGGAGTTCACTCAGACTCACATCCATCGAGTCAGTGATGCCATCCAGCCATCTCATCCTCGGTCGTCCCCTTCTCCTTCTGCCCCCTATCCCTCCCAGCATCAGAGTCTTTTCCAATGAGTCAACTCTTCGCATGAGGTGGCCAAATACTGGAGTTTCAGCTTTAGCATCATTCCTTCCAAAGAAATCCCAGGGCTGATCTCCTTCAGGATGGACTGGTTGGATCTCCTTGCAGTCCAAGGGACTCTCAAGAGTCTTCTCCAACACCACAGTTCAAAAGCATCAATTTTTCGGCACTCAGCCTTCTTCACAGTCCAACTCTCATATCCATACATGACCACTGGAAAAACCATAGCCTTGACTAGACGGACCTTAGTCGGCAAAGTAATGTTTCTGCTTTTGAAAATGCTGTCTAGGTTGGACATAACTTTTCTTCCAAGGAGTAAGTGTCTTCTAATTTCATGGCTCTTCTAATTTCAGTGACTCTGTAAATTGCATATTATTACTCCACTTTACTGGTAAAGACACTAAGCTTTAAACCTGTAATGTAATTTGCCCGCAGCAATTCAGTAAGTGATGGGAGAAATGGAAGGAGAATCGAAGTTTCTGTTCAAAAAAATTTGCATAAAGTGGAACTTGCAAGTTAAGTTTTATTTGGGGCAAAACGAGGACTTGGACCATAAAGAAAGATGAACACCAAAGAATTGATCCTTTTGAACTGTGGTGTTGGAGAAGACTCTTGAGAGTCCCTTGGACTGCAAGGAGATCCGACCAGTCAATCCTAAAAGAAATCAGTCCTGATTATTCATTGGAAGGACTGATGCTGAAGCTGAAACTCCAATAATTTGGCCACCTGATGTGAAGAACTGACTCATTGGAAAGACCCTGACGCTGGGAAAGATTGAAGGCAGGGGGAGAAGGGATCGACAGAAGATGAGATGGTTGGATGGCATCTCTGACTTGATGGATATGTGTTTGAGCAAACTCCGGGAGTTGGTGATGGACAGGGAAGCCTGGTGCGCTGCAGTCCATGGTGTCACAAAGAATCGGACATGACTGAGCGACTGAACTGAACTGAGGACAGCAGCCTGGGGGATAGCACCTCAGATAGCTCTGAGGTAAGAGGAGGGGCTAGAATATATAGAAGCTTTACGACAAAGGGCAGATGGTCAGGAACATCAAAAGATTATTGTTAGGGACTTCTCTGGAGGTCCAGTGGTTAGGAATCCACTGGCCAGTGCAGGGGACACTGGCTCACTCCCTAGCAGAGGAGCTACGATCCTGCATGTGGCAGAGCAACTGGAGAAAGCCCTCATGTAGCCGCGAAGAACTGGTGCACCAGAGCAAAGACTCCATGCAGTCAAAAAGTAAAATAAAATGAAGGATTACTCTTGATTAAATAAGCCAGATATGTCCAGGAATTTAGTGCTTTTCTGAGTAGGTAAAGATGCAAGAGTCTGGATTCACCAAAAGCATTCCTTTGATATGTACCTCAGCTAACTGGGGCAAGTATTCTGTGTTTTTACATCCTGAGTTTCCTCTAGGCTTACCTGCTCACTTGGAAGGCTTCAATCATTGATGACCGTGACATCCCTCCTTTAATGATATGGCAGGAAATATTCCATTTATTCTAAGAGCAAGAGTAGGATGAGAATTGTTTTTTGAACCCAGGGTCAAAAGCATCACAAGTATGACTGCATTAAACAACAAAAGCCTTTTATAAAAACAAATAAGGAAACAATAAAAACCTTTTATAAAAACAAACAAGGAAACAATGAGAACCCCTACATTTCAAAGAAAGCTGCTGAATTATCTATGTGAGACTTGCAAATGGTATTTTGAAAAACCTAATTTGTGACCCCCCAAATGGAAGGATCTAGAGAGTCAGCATTCAGGAGACTGGGTTGCACGTGCTGTGCATTCTGTCTTCCTTCAGTGATGCTGGGGAGGAAAGTACTGCCTTCCCACCACAGTCACATGCTGCAGGTTCCAAGAGAGCAGTGGCATGTGTGTCCTAGCACTGAAGGTGCACATGGATTTGCATTCGACCCACTTTGAAAAATTCTAAAGGTAGGTGACTGGGTGATGCTGCCTGAGGCAAGCAAGCATTATAGAAAGATCTGCACTGGGAGAAAACTCTCGTTCACTGGTGGAGAGCACAAACTTGCTGGGGTACCAGCTGCGTGACAATTTGGAAAATTCTAGCTTGAAGTCATCTTGGACTCCACCTGAGATAACCTTCCAGAGGGGCAGTGTGATTGCAAGAGGGCAAGTGAACAGCCAGATGCCCACAGGCTTAAGAGGAATTATAAGTAGCTACTGAGGGGCACAAATTCTCTACATTAGGATGCTGGGATCACATGAGGCACCTCTAGGAATTCTTCAGAGCATCCCACGGGAGAAAGAATTAGCTCTAGGAATCTCTTATGGTAGAGACAGTGCTGTGCATTCCAACTTCTGGGTACCCAGACCACATTTCCCAGCTACTTTTCAGGTTTGTGGGATGATGTGACTGAGTTATAGCCAATAGACTGTAGGCAGGAGTGGTTCAACAGATACCTTCCCAAAGAAAGTATATCCATGGGATCCTCTTTCCTTTTTCTCTTTTCCACCATAGCCGAGCAGGATAGTGCCCTAGAAAATGGAGAAGTCACAGACTGGAAGAAGTGGGGACTTTGAGACTGCCAAATATTGCTCTCCATAAAATTGCCCTCCATAAGGCCTCTTGATGAAAGTGAAAGTGGAGAGTGAAAAAGTTGGCTTCAAGCTCAACATTCAGAAAACGAAGATCATGGCATCTGGTTCCATCACTTCATGGGAAATAGATGGGGAAACAGTGGAAACAGTGTCAGACTTTATTTTTTTGGGCTCCAATTTCACTGTAGATGGTTCCTACAGCCGTGAAATTAAAAGACGCTTACTCCTTGGAAGGAAAGTTATGACCAACCTAGATAGCATATTCAAAAGCAGAGACATTACTTTGCCGACTAAGGTTGTCTAGTCAAGGCTATGGTTTTTCCTGTGGTCATGTATGGATGTGAGAGTTGGACTGTAAAGAAGGCTGAGCACCGAAGAATTGATGCTTTCGAACTGTGGTGTTGGAGAAGACTCTTGAGAGTCCCTTGGATGGCAAGGAGATCCAACCAGTCCATTCTGAAGGAGATCAGCCCTGGGATTTCTTTGGAAGGAATGATGCTGAAGCTGAATCTCCAGTATTTTGGCCACCTCATGCGAAGAGTTGACTCATTGGAAAAGACTCTGATGCTGGGAGGGATTGGGGGCAGGAGGAGAAGGGGACGACCGAGGATGAGATGGCTGGATGGCATCACTGACTCGATGGACGTGAATCTGAGTGAACTCCGGGAGTTGGTGATGGACAGAGAGGCCTGGTGTGCTGCAATTCATCAGGTCACAAAGAGTTGGACACAACTGAGCGACTGAACTGAAAATGTTGGCAGATTCATGGCAATACCGTGCAAATAACTGATTTTATTTTGTGGTTTGTACTTAAGCCTTTGTCTTCCAGGTCTTTTGTTCTTGGTATTTTGTACTATTTTTTTCACTTATTGATTTGCATCCTTGTTTAGCATCACAGTTTTTCTTTGTTGCTTAAATTTCTTCCTTCATTAAGAGCAGTATTAGTTTCCACTATTGAGTCAGAGTCAGCATTTTAACAAGATCCCCATGTGTCAGATGTATGTGAAAGTTTAAAGAAGCACGTGTCATATTGTACTCTCTCACTCTGATCCTGGCCCCGCTTGATATGCAAAACTGAACTCTGGATTCTCTACCCCACCCCCTTTCATCCCACACCAATCTCAAGCTTGTTCCTTACTCATCTCTGTAAATGTTGGCTCCTTCTCCTGAAATGCTTTGAGTCATCCTTGAGGCCTTGCTTTTTCCTGTCCTCCATACCTAATCCATGCTTAAATCTTGTCAGATCTACTCCAAAATTACCCACAGCTGACCATTTCTCTGGACTTTCAACACTATCCAAATAGTCTAAGCCATTATCGTCTCTCTACTGTGTCACTGCAGCAGCCTCTCAAATGGAAATGGTCTTTCTGCAACTACCCTCGGGCAATCTCCTGGCCCACTCAGAAGAAGAGCCAAAGCCAGCTTGTGTCCTACAAGACCCGACATGGTCCAGGCACCCACACCCCTACTCCACCAACTCTCTGACTCCCTTTCCTCCCCCCCTTCTCCCCTCCCCTCCCGGAGCCCCCATGCTCCGGTCACACTGGTCTTCTTACTATTCTCAACTATGGCAAGTTACTCCCACCCCAGGGCCTTTGCACTGGTTGCCTCTCTGCCTAATAAGTGTTTCCACAGATTTCAGCATGGCCAGATATCTCACTCCAGTAAGATCTCTACTCAAATATCACTTCAAACTGGTCTTCCTACTATTTCTAAAATAATACAGTTCTCCCCACCCCCATTCTTCTCTACCATATCAACTGCTTCTATTTTCTTCCTAATGACCAATAATTACTCAATGTAATATATACATTCATATGTTTATTTTCTATTTATTTTTTGCCCATCACCTCCCACTATATTAAAATCCATGAAGGCAAGGCATTTCTATCATTCAGTCATATAACTGTCATGCCTGGAACAGGATTTGGCTTGGAGTAATTTCTCAGAGCAGATTCTAAAAAGCAGTTAAGTATATCACTTTTTGTCTTATTTCTGGCTACCTACATGGCCTATTGAAGTTTGTGTGTTCTGGATGTCTTGCTCTGTAAACAAGATCAGATCTTTCTGGTGTTCCCCTCTCTCGCTCTCATTCTCTTGAGCATGTTCGCTCCCTCTTTCTCTCTTCGTTAGCACTGCTTTAGGTAGTTAATAAAAATCTGATGATGATAATGATTTTCTCATTACATCAAGAAGATGCAGTACTAGTAGACTGGCAGGTGGCTGAAAGTCACCCTGGAGAATCATGCTGATTGGTACCCTGTAAGTTAGAGGTCAAAGTGATTTAGTTCTTATTATGTGAATGAAAACATTTCAAAGCTTGTTTATATTACTCGTTGATTACACCACTGAGTCTTGTTAGCACATTTGGGAAAATAAATGTAATTCAAAGTCACCTTTGCCAAAGAGAAAATGATCCATCCAAAATAAAAATAAACTCAAAAAGGAAAAAGTGAGATAATTTGGGGGAAAAACAAATGGCAGTGAGTCAGGATGTAAAAGACTTGACTCTGCAGAAGTCAGAGGGAAGCTGGGCATCTTAGTGCAACTCACATTAGAAAGACCTAATACTAACACTAGCAAGATAGCTGTCAGTATTTGTTGGATACTTTTCAAGAGACAGGCACTAGGGAATCCTATAAGATAGATAATATTATCATCCCCATTGAACTGACAAGCAAATTGAGGCTAGTAAGTTCTCCCAGGCCACAGGAACTATCAGAAGCATACCCAGCCTGGCACTGAATATATGCCCACTGAGAAAAAGACTTGCTGATTGGGTACTTCGTTTGAACTTATGAATGGTCATACAACAGAATAGGAAATAGTAATTGAAAGATTATAAAAATTACATTGCATTTTAAAATAAATTGTCCACCTACACATTTGGAGTAGTCAGAGGACAGAGGGAAATGCTATTTAAATACTGCTGCTGCTGCTGCTAAGTTGCTTCAATCGTGTCCAACTCTGTGTGACCCCATAGATGGCAGCCCACCAAGCTTCCCCGCCCCTGGGATTCTCCAGGCAAGAACAATGGAGCGGGTTGCCATTTCCTTCTCCAATGCATGAAAGTGAAAAGTGAAAGTGAAGTCACTCAGTCGTGTCTGACTCTTAGCAACCCCATGGACTGCAGCCTACCAGGCTCCTCTGTCCATGGATTTTCCAGGCAAGAGTACTGGAGTGGGGTGCCATTGTTTTCTCCAATTTAAATACTAGTTCTCCGTGAATTTTAAATGACAAGGCGAGATTAGAATTATAGTTAGAATTACTGTATCCTGTATATAATTCTTGTATCCTGTAGTCATTCTTGTCATTCTGTGTTGTAGCTATTTGCTGGGTGTTTCTTCTACTGATTGTGGACATCATAACACAGTAGCCCCTTCTTTTTTATCTCTATAGTTCCAGTGCTAGATGGTTTGCTGTCTTCACTGATAATAAACAATGGCTAACAATTTTCATATCAATTAAAGAAATATTGGGTAACCACCTAGACAGCATATTCAAAAGCAGAGACATTACTTTGTCAACAAAGGTCTGTCTAGTCAAGGCTATGGTTTTTCCAGTGGTCATGTATGGATGTGAGAGTTGGACTGTGAAGAAAGCTGAGCACCGAAGAACTGATGCTTTTGAACTGTGGTGTTGGAGAAGACTCTTGAGAGTCCCTTGGACTGCAAGGAGATCCAACCAGTCCATTCTGAAGGAGATCAGCCCTGGGTGTTCATTGGTAGAACTGATGTTGAAGCTGAAACTCCAATACTTTGGCCACCTGATGCAAAGACCCTGATGCTGGGTAAAATTGAGGGCAGGAGGAGAAGAGGACAACAGAGGATGAGAAGGTTGGATGGCATCACCGACTCAATGGACATGGGTTTGGGTGGACTCTGGGAGTTGGTGATGGACAGGGAGGCCTGGCATGCTGCGGTTCATGGTGTCACAGAGTTGGACAAGACTGAGTGACTGAACTGAACTGGACCTCCCTAAACCTGTTAGTGAGTTGTAGTTGAGCCAACATGTATTAGTCAAGAGTCTGTCAGTTGTAATGGGCAGAATTTTAACTCAAATTGGCTAAAGTTAATTGTCGATCCTATAATGCACATTTCACAAAACTAAAGCAAGTCTTGCAGGAATCATGGCGGCTCCAGGGACTTCTGGGATGGAACTGCACCCTGACACCCCAGGACTGTACATCATCTGCCCATCCTATTTCTGGACTCTCTTTATTCTCACCTGTTGAAGATGAGCTTTTTCCACGTGGAAGGCATGAGGGTCAAAGTTCCACATTTTTTATCCCCTTGTTCCTTCAACTCCAAATGGAAAAATCCCAGAGAAAGGCCACGTTTTGCCCAACATAGTCCTTTTCTCATCCTGGAACCATTTCTTGTGGTCAGGAGAATGGGAGACTGGCCTTCCAGAAAAGAATGGCTGAGCGACTAGAATGGGGTATTACTCAAGTAGGGGAGGAAGGTTCATCCTCTACTTGGAGGGGGTGTCCTACATAAACAAAAACAACAGATAGTTGACTCAGCAATGTTTTGTTATTTGAAATAAATCTTACATCAATAGATATTTATTGTGTTGCCAGAGATTGGCACTGAAGAGTAGGAAAGGCAGGAGTTTGAGACTCAATATCAAGGAGTTGGGATGACCCACATTATATGCTGATTTCAACTATTCAGACTTCAGGTCCCCACTCAAATATCAATTTTTTTTTTTTAACCTCTAACACAAGGCCTATCCCTTTGTTACTGACTCTTACAGAGTTCTGTCCCTTTCCTTAAGGTAACTTGCATTGATATGTCTCCTCTTTGGCTCTTTTCAGTAAGCTGGCATCCTCCACTAGAGTGAAAGCCCTATGATAGGAGACAGGGCCACACTGGTTTAAGCTGAATTTTCTCTCCAGCACTGAGCACAAAGTACTTAGAATAAATGTGCTGAGTGCTTAGTCATGTCCAACTCTTTTCAAACCCCTAGAGTATAGCCCACTAGGCTCCTCTGTCCATAGAATTCTCTAGGCAAAAATACTGGAGTGGGTTGCCATCTCCTTCTCCAGGGGATCTTCCCAACCCAGGAATCTAACTTGCGTCTCCTGCATCTCCTGCATTGGCAGGTAGATTCTTTACCATTGGGCCACCTGGGAAGCCCACTTAGAATAAAGGATGGATAGAATTGCTGAAGATGTCAACATGAATAGCCTATCTGAGAAAGGGTGAAGAGAAAGCAGGGCTTCCCAGGTGGCACTAGTGGTAAAGATCCCACCTGCCAACGCAGGAGACATAGGAGACGTGGGTTTGATCCCTGGGTCAGGAAGATCCCCTGGAGGACATGAATATTCTTGCCCGGAGAATCCCACAGACAGAGAAACCTGGCGGGTTACAGCCAGTAGGGTCACAAACAGTCAAGAGAGGACTGAAGGGACTTAGCTGGAGAAGGCAACAGCCCCCCACTCCAGTACTCTTGCCTGGAGAAGCCCATGGACAGAGGAGCCTGGTGGGCTGCAGTCCATGGGGTCGCTAGGAGTCGGACATGACTGAGCGACTTCACTTTCACTTTTCACTTTCATGCATTGGAGAAGGAAATGGCAACCCACTCCAGTGTTCTTGCCTGGAGAATCCCAGGGACGGGGGAGCCTGGTGGGCTGCCGAATCTGGGATCACACAGAGTCGGACACGACTGAAGCGACTAAGCAGCAGCAGCAGCATGCACACACAAAGAGAGAGCAAAGCTGAGAGCCAAGAACTGAGCTTGGGCAGGGCCTAAATTAAACTGAGTAACAGGAACAAGAGATGGAGAGTGAGCCAGATAGAAATGAACTGGAGAAGGGGGATCTGGCTATCCAAGAATCACTCTATCCAAGATAAGATAAAGTTTTGTTGAAAATGGAGAGGTGGTAATGTTTGCTGCTGAGAATCAGGAAAGGATAAAAAAAATTTTTAAGTCACAGCCCTCCAGATTTGTTCTAGGAGAGATAAGCTCACTACATCAATGTCTCTTTATCCAAATCAGGACTGGTCCCCCACGGATTAAAGAAAGCTCTCCCACTTAGAAAAAGCCCGAGGACTTGCCCTCGAGCTCAGTCTAAGAATTTGATCTGCGTTGCTTGCAGTCTTTAAGAAAAATTAATAATTTCAAAGTTTCTGCTTGTTATTTGTTTTGCTAAAGGTCATCAGTTGGGATTCACTTTGGGTGAAAGAAAGGAGAAATTAGATCTCCATGCAAAAAAAAAAAAAAAAAAGGCAAACTCATACCGGAATTGAGAAGCTGAGACAGTGAGCAAGGAAACTGGGACTTCCTTTCTCTGTCTGCGCATTAAACCCCATGGGGAGCTTTTAAAGCATACCCATATCCTGACCCTAATTCATGTGAATCAGAATCTCTGCAGGCACAGAATAATCACTGGAATTTTTTATAAGCCCCAGGTGACTCTAGTATGTAATCAAATTGGGTTAAACCTCAGTAAACTGTTTTATATGTTAGAGTGATGAGTTTGGGAAGTTCAGCTTCTGCTGGCTGGGGCTAGAGATGGGGAGCTGGAACTCGGGAGACAGAGAATATAAGAAGGGGCGTTCAACCTGACTGAGGAGGGGACTCTCAACATCATGGTGACTGGCCTTGAGCTAAGGAGGTAGACAGCCTCCATATTGAATGTTCCCCCATCCCCTCTCAATCCCTGCCTCCCATGAAAGGGCCAGCCAGTAAAATTTAGGATCTGTTATATCTAACTTAGGACTGCTCTCATATTTAATTCTTTTGTCCTCTGTGATAATTCCTTGCAGTAAACGTGTGTTAGCAGGGCCATGGGAAACGCAGAAAGGGGCTGTGTCTACCCTTGGGTGAGACGGGAGATGGCAAGAGGCATCCACCAGAGCAGCCTGGTACAACCATCTCAAGGGAGGTGGCAAGCATCCCTCATCAGTAATCTTCAGCCAGCTCTGGCAAGACATTAGTTTCTCATAATAAGGCAGAAAAAGGGCAAAAGGTTTTATTTGAATATAGTTTTCTAAAACTAGTAGGAAAGAGCAATAAATTTGACTGGGGACAAAGAGGTCAAGGACCTAGGAAAGATTTTTAGATTTGGCTTTAAGTTTTGTGGGAACATCCAAACAATGGGTTTCAGAGGAATGGAGTCATGTTTGTAGGCTCTCACCCACAGAGTCTGTGTGTGCATGAACATTCTGGGATGGTGGTGAGGACAAAAAGGCAATGAAGGTACAATTATTCAAGCAAGAGAGGCACCTTTTGATGCTCACTTAGTCCAGGAATTTAGCAATAAAAAGGAGAAAAGCAGAATCAGCCAGAAGAATTTACAGGATCAAATGAGAATGCTTGTATGTATTTGATTTCAAGGCAGGATTGGGATATGCATGCTTGGATAGAAAGGAAGAGGCACCAGGAGGAACTGAAGATTTGGAGAGGAAGACCGTAGGTGGGATAAGAACAGGTGTTTTTTCAGGTGTGTAGTCTTAAAACTTCTGGTCGTGCCATTCCTATCAATATAATATTTTCAAAGGTTTATTCTGAATACAAGTATGTTTACTTATGAATTTCTTATGTGGCATTATTATATGTTATTAAAATTGTGCAAATGGGTATTTTAACGTGATGACATAAAGTATTTTAAACTGTTTTAATTATTTATGGTACATAAATCTTTTGTTTTCAAAATGTTGCTTATATCCAAGACTAAATATTATTAATAGTAATAATATTTCTAGTTACAACAGAGTAATCAAATAAGCTTCACTATTTTTGAAAATCTTGATTTAACATTTTGTATTATGTAATCCAAAGGTCTGATTCTAATTCCAGCTTATTTTGATACTTGATTTTATGTCTATCATAGCTGAAAAAGATATTGCACAAAGATACATAGATTTGACTGGAAGTATATATTTGCTTCGCTTATTAATTCATTATACTCATTTTTTATTCCCACCCATCAATTATGCAGAGTTTGTTGTCAAAATTGAGCTAAGATATTTCTGTCTTCACTGATATCAATCATTTGTTCTTGTAAACTAATTGTAAGGCATTCTGTCTCTGTATTTTTAACAAATGGATTCCAAACCCATTGAAATTCTTTGTTTAGGAAAAAAATTATTTTTTATTGGGTAGTAGCACACATGGTAAAATTCACTGATCTTAAACTCAGTAGAGGATTATTAAGCAGTAGAAAATTCAGTTTCCAAGTTTTTCAAGTGTGCAGATATGGCTGCTTTTACAGTAATAAACATAAATTGTTCAGAGCAACACTATGAAATAATTGTGGGAAACTCCTGATATGAGCTTCCAAAACTGAACCCTCTATACACAGCATAAATACATTTTTAAAAAAATGACTTTTTTTCCCCCTCAGCATTAAAAATCACCCTCACCAAGAAGGGACATATTTATTTGTTTCAAAAATATTAGCTAGGTAGCATTCTAGTGACATTTACTTGTCATCACAGAAAAGGTCAGTAGATTTCTAATATTTGTTTTTTTGTAAGAAAAAATAAGTATTATCTTTTAGTTTGACGAAGATTTTACCTTGAGATAACTGCTTTGTATGTGGGATACCAGGTTAGTCTACTGTCCAGCATCACAAACAACCACAGGACCTCAGTGGCGAAAGGCAAAAGCATTATCTCTTGCTCACAGGTCTGGGGAGACCCTGGTCGTGGATGACTGAGCTTGGTTCTGAGCTGTTTCGTGTGTCTCACTCCAGAACCCAGACTGAGAGGCAGCAGCAATTCAGAGCATATTCTTCATGGCTATGGAAGTGAGCAGGGCTTGCATCTTAATTCTCTCCCTCTAACAACTTATTGGCTAAAAGGAGTCACACATTTAACCCAAAGTCAAGAGTGAAAAGAGTACTCTGTCCTCTAGGAGTCTATGTCAAGTCCATTGTTTAGTTGCTAAGCCGTGTCTGACTCTTTTGCAACCCCATGGACTGTAGCCCGTCAGGCTCCTCTGTCCATGGGATACTCCAGGCAAGAATACTGGAGTGGATTGTCATTTCCTTCTCCAGGGGATCTTCCCAGACCCAGGGATCTAAACTGCATTGGCAGGGAGATTCTTTACCACTGAGCCACCAGGGAAGCCCTATGTCAAAACTATTGACGTTTAAATTTTCCAACAAGAGAATGAAGAATTGAGATCATTCAGTTCACCACAGGTTCCCAAGATTTTTGTGGTCACCTCTCATCTCTCTAAAACATATTATACAAAACGCTACCATAGGGAGTGCTATCTTTGTAATCTTTCCCTGGAATGTGTTTATTCATTCCTATGCTTGGCCTCATCAGTAGTTTGCACTACTAGTAGCTTTAATTAAAACATTTCTTTCTTGCCTTTTTAACGGAAAGAATTTCCAATTTTTCAAAACAGCTTTCTACTGAAGTGTAGATGATTTACAATGTTGTGTTAGTTTCAGCAAAGTGGTTTAGTTGTTGTTAAATGGCTAAGTCACATGTGACTCTTGGCAACCACGTGGACTTGTGGCATGCCAGCCTCCTCTGCCCTCCACTATTTATTTAGTTATTATAAGATATTGAATATAGTTCTCTGTACTAGACAGTAAGTCCTTGTTGGCCATCTATTTTATATATGGTAGTGTGATTGTTAATTCCAAACTTCTAGTTTATCTCTCCCTCAAGATATTTCCCATTGAACACACTGTTGAATTCTTCTACTGAATGTCTTTCCGTAGAGGTTCTCTCTCTCTCACACAACAGTAGTCAGTGTTGCCTCTGTTCTTTACCAAAGTAGAACCCCTAAAACTGTCAAGTGAAAGGCACTGGCATGACTGTGCTCTCCTTTGACAGAGAGGAAAACCTTGCATACTGCTTAACTTGTACTAATACTAGTTTATTCAATCTGGAGGTAGCTTTTTTGATATATCTTCCAACAACATTTTCTGAGAGATGAACGTGTATTGTTTGTAACTCTATTGTTTTCAACATATTGTTTCAGCCATTTCACCACCGTAGGAAGAACAAGTGATTCCATCTGCAGTATTTAGCTTGTTGGGTTTCAGCGTAAAAGCACTTCATACAAACCTTCTAAATATTTATCATTCAATTTAGCAAAATGTCATAAAGTAATAGATTGATATAACATGATTTTAACTATTGCTGAAAAGTAGTAAGGGTCTTTCATGTCTTGTCTGTTTGATTTTTTTAATGTGAGTTGATGTACTATCAAAGGAGAATATCCACAATATCTGAAAATGATATGAAAACACTCCTCCACTCTCCAGTTACATATCTCTGTGACACTGAATTTTTTATCAACCCCCCCCAAAAAAATAGCACCACAGATTGAATACCATAGCAGATTGAAGAATCCAGCTGCTTTTATTGTCAGACATCAAAGAACTTGCAGAAATCTAAAACAATGCCTCTTTTCTCACCAATTTTTGCTTCTGAAAATACATTTCTTTTAAATAAAAATATGTAGGTTAATATATAATGATTTGTTATTATCTTAAGAATAAATAAGCAGTCTTTTTATTGTGGTGAAGTATGCATAACAAAATTTACCATCCTAGCCATTTTTAAATGTACAATTCAGTGATATTAACAAACATTAATATTTTTGTGCAACTATCACTACCACCAGTCTCCAGAACTCTTTCTGTCTTGCAAAACTGAAACTATATTCATTAATCAATAACTGCCCATCCCTCTCCCACCAGTCCCTGGTAACCACCGTTCTATTCTGTCTTTATGATTTTGACTGCTCTAAAGTACCTCAAGAAGAAAAGCTATGACAAACCTAGACAGCATATTAAGAAGCAGAGACATTACTTTGCCAACAAAGGTCCATCTAGTCAAAGCTATGGTTTTTCCAGTAGTCATGTATGGATGTGAGAGTTGGACTATAAAGAAAGCTGAACCCTGAAAAACTGATGCTTTTGAACTGTGGTGTTGGAGAAGACTCTTGAGAGTCCCTTGGACTGCAAGGAGATCAAACCAGTCAATCCTGAAGGAAATCAGTTCTGAATATTCATTGGAAGGACTGATGCTGAAGCTCTAATACTTTGGCCACCTGATGTGAAGAACTGACTCATTGGAAAGACCATGATGCTGGGAAAGATTGAAGGCAGGAGGAGAAAGGGATGAAAGAAGGTGAGATGGTTGGATGGCATCACTGACTCAATGGACATGAGTTTGAGCAAGCTCTGGGAATTGGCAATGGACAGGGAAGCCTGGCGTGTTGCAGTCCAAGGAGTTGAAAGAGTTGGGCATGACTGAGCAACTGAACTGAACTGGAAGAACCTCATTTAAGTAGAGTCATACAGCATTTGCTTTTTTTGTGCTTAGCTTATTTAACATAGCAGCTGGATGGCATCACTGACTCGATGGACGTGAGTCTGAGTGAGCTCTGGGAGTTGGTGATGGACAGGGAGGCCTGGCGTGCTGCGATTCATGGGGTCGCAAAGAGTCGGACACGACTGAGCGACTGAACTGAACTGAACTGAATGTCTTTAAGGTTCATCCATACAGTTGCATGGCTTCCCTGGTGTCTCAGTGGTAAAGAATCTGCCTGCCAAAGCAGGAGAGGCAGGTTCGATCCCTGGGTTGAGAAGAGCCCCTGGAGAAGAAAATGGCAACCCACTCCAGTATTCTTGCCTGGGAAATCCCATGGACAGAGGAATTTGGCAGGCTATAGTCCATGGGGTCGCAAAGAGTCAGACATGACTTAGAGACTAAACAACAGCAACAACATATGGTTGCTGATGTCAGAAATCCCTTCCTTTTTAAGGCTGAATAAGATCACACTGTATGTATATACCACATTTTGTTTATTATCTTATCTGTCAGTGGGTGCTTGGGTTGCTTCCATTGGTTAGCTACTGTGATCAATTCTGCCATGATCATGGATGTACAAATATCTCTTCAAGACCCTGCTTACAACCCAGAGGTAGAATTACTGGATCATATAGTAGATCTCCCTCTTGAATCGGCATCTTCCAGCAACGAGAGATATTTCAAGTCTTTCTCAGGATTTAAAAGCTCTCTTTTCTTTCTTTTTCAAGATTATATTATCTTTGTGACCTAAGTAAAATAACCTGTACAGTACAATTTAGAAGTTTCTTGAATATTTTGTCTTTGGCTAAAATCTGTACCTTTAAAAATGGGCTGTGACTTTGCTGTTTATGGCAGAATTTTGCTACAATCAGCTCTGGCAAAGTGAAAAAAAACATTTAAAAATTAGTCATTTTTCCTTCCTGGGCTTAATAGACACCTATTTATGCAAAGATAGAGAATGAATCTTTGTATTTTCAGAAAATAAGGACAATTATGAGACTGTCATAATGGCCCCATAGTGGCCCCAGACAGCACAGTGGCTAACAGAATTTCATGCCATTCAGGAAATAGGGAAGCAACATGAGCAAGGTAAAGAGCAAATTAGGGATGAATTTCTTTTCCTAACAAAGTGTCTGAAGAATTAGACAAGGAACATTAAGCTCCATAAGAAGAATGAAGAATAATTTGATTGGTTGGCATAATAGACTGAAAATTATTGGGAAATGAGGAAGGTTTAACTTTGGCCCATCCAGCATCCTCCTTTTATTGATGACCATCTCTAATATTTTTCCAGCACTTTGCAATTTACATAGAGCTTTTCTTACTGGTGGCACCCTCCTCCTCATGTTTCCCCGTGGTCCCCTGGGTTCTCTCCAGAGCTGAACTCAGAAATGCAATTGCTCGACTCATCCCCAGTAAGCAGCTTCAAATCCTTTATGAAACAAGACAGGGTCATATTGAGAAAAAAATTCATTCAAACAAAGGTAAAAATGACTAATAATGTTTAATATGTGACCTTTGCAGAAGCGTTTGTATTTTAACCTGAAGATAAGATCTTAAGTTAAACAGATGAATCTGTAATTCTATAGGTCAGGCAGCAAAGAGATTTTCTGGGGGAGGGAGGATTTAAAGTTTCCTTTTTGGTATCTCTAAAATGAAACTATTTAGGAAGCCATTTTGCCCTCTGGCAAAGTATTTCTCTCTACAGATCTGCAGCACTGATGGTGTACATTTCATTTTGGCATTCAAAATACAGACTAAGAATTTTAGAGATTGTGAGGTCTTAGAGCTATTTTGAACAAGCCACTTATTTTGTAGATAAGAAATTGAGAGCAAGAAAGTCCAAATCTGATTGGAGCCATAAGATCCAAATGCTTTAAAAATCAAGGAAGTTGTTAATGTAAATAGACTAAATGTCAAATCGATCAATAAAATCTCTGGAAATGTATTGTCATTTAGCCACATGCCAGGTGTTCTGTGTTTGGTTCTTGTGGTGGTGGTGGTGGTTCCATAAAGCCAAGTGAACTACCTCTAAGCAGTGGATGTCCTGAATCTGGTTCTGTCAATGTGTTATCACTTTCTGTCTCTAGAGTAATCATTATTACTTACATTGATCTTTTACTATTCTCTATATACTTATGAAATTTAATTTATAGAAGGAGTCTAGAAAAGTCAACAGATTCTCTTTAATATCGAGTTCTTTTATCACATTAACAAAGATGCCCCTCCTTAAACTACAGTGCTGTTTGAACTGCTGCACTCCTTGCTAGCTTTATACCATCATTAGATTCTTGATGAAAGATCTTTAAAGATCATCTTATTTAGATATCATGTGGCTAAACAGATGAGAAACTGAGACCCAAAGAGCCACACACCTAATTTATAAAAGAACCAGAACCGAGAGCCTGGATGCCTCATATCTGAGTCCTGGTCTCTGTCCACTGCACCACGTGGCACCATTTTACAAGCCCAGAGGCATCTGGTGGCTCCAGAAAGACGCTTATCCCATATTCTTCAAGCCTAGAGACTGTTGACTGGCATGATTTCTTTGGAGTAGACCCAATTCTGGAAGAGGAGAGGAGACTAAGTTATTCTTTTCCCAGGCTTTATGAGCTGACTGGGAATGTTCTCAGATGATTTGTTCGTCTCTAAGTGTTTGATTTTTCCCCCTTCAGCTCCTTTTTGTTTTGTTTGGCCTAACAAGGAAGGAAAGCACTTAACTGAGTGATTAAGCCAATAACATCTAAATTGGCTGTTTTATATTTTCCTCATTCCATATTTCCATTTGTGTTTAAAAATCAGAAGCTCATCTTAAAGAGCAAAGGTTACATTCAAGATTAATGTCAAAGAACTCTTAATAAAATAGACTGAACTATCCAGATCCTGGTCCTTGGAGGAGCTGTTCTTTCCGAGAAAAGCCTGAGGCCTCGTGCTGGTTGCAGAAGTCTATAGATTTGCTGTGAAAATTGAGAACTTACCATTCAAAGATTTCCTTGGCTACACTGGATTATTTGGAGAAAAACTGGGAAAAAAACAACTCCCCTGCCAAAAGTCAATTGCCTAGGTATTTTGGCTACATAATGACAAACATATATTAAATAGCTTTTCTTCAAGTTTTGCATATGATTGCCTGAACTTTTTATCATCCAGATTCACAGTCATCCACACCGTTGAGCTGAAACCTGCATTACCATCAGGGAACAATTTTTTTCTACCCGGCATATAGTTGGAAATTTAAAGCACAGATTTTGGTGATTACTAGCTTAATGAATGAACATAGCTGAATATGAAACATCACAACTCTTAGAATCAAAAACTAGTTGAAAGAAAATTGTTGGCATAATGAGATGCATTTTAAACCAAACATCATCATTTGACGTTTTGGTATAATGGCAGGGTCTCTGGAACGCTAAGCCCTGAGTTCTACTGGTTACTAACAGGAAGGAACATCCACACATGACATGCAGGTCAAGGATTCACACTCATCTGTCTGAGAGTTCAGCCAAGAAATCCCTGGTGCCTAGAAAACAGGAGGGAAAAAACCCACAGAAACAGTAAATTGTACTCCATGAGGCAGGTCCGTTCTGACCCACTTCTATTTGTCAGATATCAGATGAATAGCTACCAAACTTCTAAGCCCAGGCAGCTTCAGCTTTGTTTCTTTTGTTTTTCCATTTGTTCATCCGAGCTTGATACCTTTAAGTTTGTGTTATTTAGTTGATGAATACAATTTGATATCAATGACTAAGTAACATGGGTCAGATGTTGAATGTCACTGCCTCAGAGATGCCTTCTGTATACATATCAGACACCTCTACCGATCACAAGGTTTTATTTTATTCAAAACAACCAGGTTTATCTAAAATTGTCTTTGAAATTTTTGGTTATGTGTTTGCAGTCCATTTTCTCCAGTGAAGAGGACTGTAAGATCAGGGTCCTGGATGGTCCAGGTCATTGCTGAGTATCTAGTATCTAGCACCAAACATGGCACATGAAAGACACCCAATAAATGCCTATTAAATAAATATCTGGAAGCCTAGGGTGCATGGCCTTGATTACCTCTTTCCTTTGGAATGAAAACTAAGTTTCAAGATGCCATGTAAGGGAGAAAATCCTCTAAGACAAACTGAGAGACTGGAAAAAAGTTAGCAATACCTAGAAACAAGACTGAATAAAAATTCAGATTATTTAAAAAATTATTTAAAAAATTAATAAAATTCATTGATTATTAATTATTATTAAATGGTTAGGAGGCAATGGCAACCCACTCCAGTACTCTTGCCTGGAAAATCCCATGGACGGAGGAGACTGGAAGGCTGCCGTCCATGGGGTCGCTAGGAGTCGGACATGAATGAGCGACTTCACTTTCACTTTTCACTTTGATGTGTTGGAGAAGGAAATGGCAACCCACTCCAGTGTTCTTGCCTGGAGAATCCCAGGGACGGGGGAGCCTGGTGGGCTGCCGTCTCTGGGGTCGCACAGAGTCGGACACAACTGAAGTGACTTAGCAAGCAAGCAAGCAAGCAAGTGATTTTATGGGTAAAAATGTAAAAGATAGTAAAAAGATTAAAAAATAGAAGTTAATTTGGCAAAAAAAAAAAAAGACAAGATATTGGGTGGAAAGTTTGAACTGTAGACTTGGCATGCTCCCTGCAGCGATCCTTGGGAATTTGAATCCTAAATGGACCAGAAGGAAAGAGGGTCTGGATCTTCCTGGCACCATCAGTAAGAGCCCAAACATTGAAAGCAGCATGGATTCAAATCCTGAGAAGTGTAGATAATTCCGAGATGAGGCTTGAATGAGATAAACCTGTATAGGTCTTAGCACTATACCTGCTTCCTAGTGAATGTTCAAAACTGTCAGTTCTTATGGTTTCTTTTAAAGTCAGTAAATAGGGTGTGGTGAGCAGAGCTGCTGGACCTCCCTGCCTGCATTGCATCAGCCACTAGGTTGCTCCTGAAGTCGAAGGAGTAGAGATCTGTCTAGAATATCATCATCCTCTTCCAAGTGACATTTTGTACTATCCCCTTTCCTCACTATTAGGTACTTGAGTTTCCCAAGATCTTGATATCTGGAATGGAAAGACAAATTCATAAGAAAGGTTCCACTTATTAAGCACTACACAGACACCTGTAACTCATCCTGAAAGGCTCCCCTACATCCCTTGTTGCATTTTCTCTGTAATCTCTCCCCTCTTCTGTTACAGCACTTAGCACCTGCAGCTGTGTTTATAACCTTTTCTCATAGGGCAAATCCCTCCAGAACAGAAGTGTGTCTTGCTCATTGTTATGGACTGAATTATGTCCCCCTGTCCCCAAATTCACATTGAAGCCCTAATTCCCTGTGTGATGCATTTGGAGATTGAACTTCAGATAGGTAATTAAGGTTAAAAGAGCTCATAAGAGTGAGGCCCTAATCCAATAGGACTGGCTTCCTTATAAGAAGAGTCCCCAAGGATGGACATGTACACAGATGAAAGGCCATTTGAGGACACAGCGAGAAGCAGCTCCATAGAGCCGAAGAGAGAGGTCTCAGGAGAAATCAAACCTGCCACCTTGATCTTCAACTTTCCGCCCCCAGAACTGTGAGAAATGGACTCCTGTTGCTTAAGCCATCCAGTCTGGTCTTTTATCATGGCAACCTTGGCTGACTAATCCCTCCATCTAGGATGGAAATTGTAGACTGGCATCAGCATCTCTTCAGTGTCCCTCCTGCGTGTCTCCTGTGCCATAGAAGGCGAGAGCTCAGTGTTCTCTCTGTCTTGAATGTCAATGTTGCCTCAATTAGCTGCCCTTTATGGGGTATTCAGAAGGTGGAGGTGAGCCAGGGGCCATCCTTCAGCTGTTGTGAGTGTTGCTAGGACAAGCACAGTCATGAAGATACGGAGTTGTCTGCCACATTCTAGTATCCAGGACCTAGTTTTGAGAGCGTTGGGAGACAGCTGTCGCTGTGGTTGAGGTAGCCATCTTGATGGCTAGACAGTGGCTGAGGCAATGTATCCTCAAACTCAGCAGTTCCTGAAGGTGGTCTGATTCTCCCTCCCTGACTGTATTTGTGGGTCCCCTTGATGGTATTGTTCTTGAGAGTTGTTTCTGGAGCCCTGGTATAGAACTTGCTCCTCAAGGCTTTCCTATTTCATAAGTATTTTGCTGTCTGGATAATATCTCTTTTTCCTTAAGAAAGCTAAAGCGGTTTCTGTTCTTTGAGACTGAATCTAGGCTGACGCATACTTCTCTGTATCTTTGACCTTGAACACAATACCTGGCACATGTGAAAGATGGACAAGTGTTATCTAAACTAATGTTTATTCATCTTTGATGTGTATCATTGTCACCTGGAAGGCTAAGAAAGAACACAAAGGTCCAGGCTTACTGAGGTAGAATAGGGACTTCATCTTTGTATTTGTGTGAAGTTCCTTGGGAGATTCTAATACTCACCAAAGTCTGAGAAGCTCTGGTTGAAACATTCTCTGTGGTCTTCTAGGGACCAGGGCATACTTTTAAGCATTTGCTATTCAGTGACTTGAATTCTTATAAAAACGTTATGAAGTGGGAAGTAGTATTATCCCTATTTTACAGATGTGAAAACTGAGGCATATAGAGCCTTAGGAAAGTACCCAAAGTCACACAGCAAGTAAATATAAATTATAGTATCTAACCCCAAGAACCAAGGAGCTTAGACCATGTTCAGTTCAGTTCAGTTCAGTCGCTCAGTCATGTCTGACTCTTTGCGACCCCATGAATCGCAGCACGCCAGGCCTCCCTGTTCATCACCATCTCCCAGAGTTCACTCAGACTCACGTCCATCGAGTCAGTGATGCCATCCAGCCATCTCATCCTCCATGAGCCCCAAGCTTATGACCACTATTTTCTTTTGCCCGGGGGATCTCTCTATGCAGAGTCTAAAGATAAATCTAATTTACATTTAAATCAGATTCCTCCACGTAATTTTTAAAAAACTTAACAATGTCTCAGTCCCTCTGATCAGGTCCTTCAGTTGCTAAAGAAAAATACTGAGCTAACAAAAAGTCTTTCCAATGAAACCACAGTCTCTTGGGTAAATGCCAACAGGTTTGAAAGTCTAATAAAACCTATTTGAATCAAGGAATAGCTTGAGGGAATAATTGTTCTCAGATACAAAACTAATACTTCTCTGAATTTAACTATTATCTTTGAAGTGAAGAATAACAAAACTGACCCTTAGGTCCATCCATTAGAGAAAACATTTACGCATTTTCAAGAAGAATAGATCAATAGAGTATTGTTTAGCTGCAGGTCTCACACTCCATTTTCCTTACTAATCATGTTCTTACATTCTCAAGATTGCATCTCTAAGATTTAATAAAATCATATTATTTTTCTAATGCTTAGAAATTAATAATGAAGAAAATGATTTTCATAGATATTCAGAAGAACTTCTTGCAGAGATATGCAGACGTGTACAATGAATAAAGGGAAATATTCTCCCCTCACGTACTTCGTAACCTGTTTCATAAATAGACGTGCTCATTTAAATTTTATCATTATTAAAAGGGAGGACTTCTGAAAACTTTTGGAGTTTTCATTCCTATCACTAGTTGGGCTTGTAAGACAAAAGTGGGACCTTAACATTTTTGAGGCAAAAATTACCCTCATTGTTCCCAGAGAGGAAATGTGAGGCTACACGAGCTGGGTTTGTATCCCAGCTCTGTTATTATGAACTTTACTGTGACTTTTGACAAGTAACCTAAGTTTCAAGTTTTAGTTTTTGTAAAACTTAGGGAAACGTTTTGTGAGATTTTATGAGGTATTACAAGGGCTTCCCTGGTGGCTCAGAGGTTAAAGTGTCGTGGCTCAGAGGTTAAAGTGTCTGCCTGGAATGCAAGAGACCCAGGTTCGATCCCTGGGTCGGGAAGATCCCCTGGAGAAGGAAATGGCAACCCACTCCAGTACTCTTGCCTGGAGAATCCCATGGAGGGAGGAGCCTGGTAGGCTACAGTCCATAGGGTCTCAAAGAGTCGGACACGACTGAGCGACTTCACTTCACTTCACTTCTACAAGGGTTAAGTGAGATAATACTAGTTTTTTTCTATCCACGTTAAATTTATGCAGATCTGAAACAAAAGAAGGAAGGAAGGGCAAGAGAGAAGGAGGGAGGAAAGAAAAAGAAAACAAAAAGATAATGGCACAACAAACTACACACACCAAAATAAGAACTCTGGAATCAAGGGAATGCATGAGATAAATTGTCAGAAAACTTGGGTGTAAATTTGGAGCTCTGTCTCCATCTTCGTCTGTGACTTGAAGCAATTTTCTTGATTTTACTCTTGGAAAGAGCAAAATTTCACCCTTGAGGAAATGAAATGTTTGACTTCCCAAGTTTGTTTTAATTCAGACAATCCAGGCTGCAGAAATATAAAAAGTAATTCTTAAAATTTATTTTAAAATTTTCACCTTTACTCATATCCTGAGAACCTTAAAATGTGCTTTTTAACCATCCACATTTCCTGTCTTTATTTGTATTGTCAAGTGAAGCAGTTCCAGCAGATGAGTCAGTTGATAAGGAAGCATTTCTTTTTCTGGAATAATGTGTCAGTGATGCTGTTTTAAAGTGTTTCCAGTATGTTTTGACATTAAGTAACATCACACACAAATGTGCATGGGCTAACTAAAATACTAGTGGTAAACCACAGCCACTATTCCCTTCGCCTGAGGGGCTCCAGTTTGATTTTGTTACTTTCCTTTCTTTTAACAAAAGTGCTATATTACATACATTTTCATGTTTAGTTCCATGAATTAAATTTTGTTCTGTTTTGGGAATCTGTAGAGACTCTCACACCTTACTTGGGACCCAACACAATGGACCCAGATACCCTGGCCTGAAAGGACTGTGGCCCAAGATCGAGAGGTCAGTCCCCCAAAGTGGAATCCAACTCATCAGGGACACACCAAGAACAGAAAAAGCATGAAGTAGGGTAAAGCACCAAAGAGTCCCACAAAAGAGAAAATCAGAACGGAAATTCTATAGGGAGACTCATGAAGTTAGGGAGATAATGAGGGATCAAAATAGAATGGGACTTGGTGGAGGCAAGTGTGTACAAAAAGTACTGTTAAAGACCTATGCTAAAGACATGGACATGTCTTGTATCGGTTAATTTTATGTGTCACCCTGGCTAGACATGTTGTTCATTTCTTTGGGCCAACACTAATCTAGAAATTGCTGTGAATGTCTTTGGGTATGATTAGCACCTACAGTCTCTTAACTTTAAGTAAAGCAGGTTGCCCTTGATAATGTGGTTGGCCTCATTCGAAGAGTTGTTGACCTTAAGAGTAAAAACTGAGGTTTCCTGAAGAAGAATTCTGCCTCAAGTCTATATCCTAGAAATTCTGCTTGTTTCCAGCCTGTTGCCCTGTGGATTTTGGACTCAAGATCGCAATCTCAACTCTTACCTGAATTTCCAGCCTGCTGACTTGCTCTACAGAATTCAGACCTTCCAAGTCTCATAGTCATGTGAGTCGATTTCTTAAGATCAGTCTATCTATATCTGCAACTGTATCTATATACTTTTATCTCTATTGCTTCTCTTCCTCTGGAGAATCCTGACTGATAAAATCTCTCTTGCCATTCTTCTGTAATGTAAGTATGTAAAGTCTGGAAGACTCTCCTGAGCTGAAAGACTGGGTTTAAAGCTGCAAAACCCCAGCAAAGCTCAAAGATATTTTGAGCTACTTGAGAGCCATTCTTTTAGTGCAGTCTTTGTCTTTTCCCCTCTCCACCTGGAGAAAATTGGAAATGGTTATTGTTTCCTTTGACTGAAGAAGTGCCTGCTATTTTCCAGATATCTTATTTAGTGTTGGTTATTTAGGTTGGGATCTCCTGAAAGCAGATTCTGAAATAAGAATTTGAGTGTAAATAGTGTGTTGGGGTGACGCCAGCAAATACTGGTGGGAGAGTAGGGAAGTGAGACAGGGAAGGAAAATAAAGCAGGGTATGCTAATAAATAGGGTAGAGTTGCAGGCTAAGGTTCGATGCCACTGAGACTTCTGGGAAACTGTGTGCTCTAAGGGCATACAGCTGTGCACCAGGAAATGGGCTGAATACCAAGAAGACAAATGGTGCATTTTCTAGATGTTTCATTATTAAAATATGTTTTATATTAAACACAGACATATTTTGGAAAACCCACATGGTCTTGTAAATTTTTGAGGTAAAGCTGGGAAATGCAAAGATATTTTGAGGTATTTAAGAACCAGTCTTTTGGTTCAGTCTTTGTCTTTTATCCCTCTTTATAAAACCTATCATTCAATTTCCCATTTGAAAGCTTCTCCTTGCTGTTACAACCACTTTGTCCCAGGGCTCATGGCCTTGCTCCTTCCACTGCATAGAGTTTGTCACTGTGCTGTTGTTTCGTGTCTAAACAAAGACTCTTTGCAACCCCAGGGATTGTAGCCCACCAGGCCTTCTCTGTTCATGGGATTTCCCAGGCAAGAATACTGGAGTGAGTTGCTATTTCCTCCTCCAGGGAATCTTCCTGACCCAGAGATTGAACCCAAGTCTCCTGCATTGGCAGGTGAGTTCTTTATTGCTGAGCTACCAGGGAAGCCCTTGCATAGAATTTCTCTCTGGCTTAAGTCCTGGTAATAGACCTGTCGGCCACTTCCCTAGAACCTGCTCCTGTTAACCAGTGGGCCTGCTGGTTCTGCTCTAGAGGGCCATGCTCTGCCCCTCACTGGCTCTGCTCTCAGATGACGGGGTCTCTGACATATGGCGCTTGGTAGTCTTTCTAGGTCTATAACTCGATCCTAATTCCCCATCTGCATCCATAGGGATAACTTGTATAGTCAGGCCCCATTGCAGTCTTTGACTTGATCTTAAGGACTTAATACTGTAGCTGTTTTATTCATATAATATATACTCATGGTTGCCTTGTATGTGCCACTATGCCTTCAAGAAAACTGGAACAATGACAGCTGGCAAATGGTACGCTGGTCTCCTAGGAGGTAACAGAAAACAGGTCATATAAGATGAAAAAGAACAGTATAAAAGGAAATATCCTGGAATGGAAATGTGTGTGCGTGCGTGTGTGTGTGTGCATGCGTGTGTGTGTGTGTGCATGTGCAGTTTGGAGGAGGCTGTGAGAAAGCGGAGTTGCAATCACACACACAGGGAGAAAGTGAGCCAGGTAAAGCCTGCTCTGCTGTTACCTGGAATGGGGTGGAAGTGCTGGAGGAACTGTCAGTAGGACCTCCTTTGGCAGCAGTAAGTCTCTTTCTCCCCAATTAGCACAGACTGTTTTGAAAAATAGATTGTTTCTAATATTCAGTTCCGCTTGTACAACCAGAGAGAATAACCTAGAATTTCAATAGACTGGTTTCTAGATACAGAGAAGCCCTTCATCAAAAGTCATTTATGCACAAGCCATTTTCTTCACATGTCACCAATTTTTGTCTTTTTTAGAAAAAATAACAGTTGCAAATGTTTTGCTTGTGCCACATAATCATTTATTCATAGACTTTGTTTTGCAAATGTGTCAACCTTATTTGTTTTTAGCTTTTAAAATATCATATCATGATGCTGAGAAATTGCCACAACTAGAAGTATTATCATTTAGATTCTGGGTCTTCAACTGCACACAATCAACCCTTTGTAAATAGCAAGTGACCTGAATATTGCCCAACTCTAAGGATTTTCATTTATTTTTAGTCTGACTGGCCCAAATATCAATTAGAGAAGTTCATTTACAAGTGTTCATACCATAGTAAAATTTTATACTGAAGGCATTTTGGACAATATGGCAGCATCGGCAAGCAATTCTCCTTCATCCTTCTCCCAGGTTTGAGAATAAAATACTAGATCATTTCTTGCCAGACTTTCATGTAGCATTCTTTCTGGGGCTTCTTAAAAAAATAGTCTTTCCTCAAAATAGAGACACATACAGTCATTGAGAACTCTTATTTTTCTCCCTGCCTGCAGTTGTAGGCAGCAGTAGAGAACATGTCACTTGGATCTACAGCAGCCGTCTTGAGACTGATGCAATAAGCTAGGTGGTGAAAGCTGGCATGCTAAGATGGTGAAACGGTAAAGAAAAGAAGAGGTCAGATTCTTGATGATGCTTTTTTGAGGCACTGAACCAAAATTGGGACACTCTTCCAAATTTGTTGCTAACAATAATTTAAACCACTGTTATTTGTTATTTGGATTTCTCTCCTGAGAGCTTTAGAATTTACAAGGAGTCAACACAGTTTCGAAATTGTTCACAGAGCCAGTAGCCCAGTCTTCCCTATTCACACACAGTTGTCTGGAACCAGAGGAAGACAAGATGGGGAGTGGAGACTAGCACAGTCTGGTACTTACCCTGGACTCACAAATGAGGTATAACCACCTTGTAAAGAGAGGTGGCAAGAAGAATCAAAGAGGTTTTTTCATGAGGGCTTTGCTGAGCCTTGGGATTTAAAGACTTCTGGTATTTTGCAGCTTTGGGAGCACCAAGAACAGCACTCTGGACAGTGGCTTGGGGGCACTGGACATCACCAGAGCAGGCAGAGAAGATCGTGAGGAGAAATTTCCTTATGCACACGTGTGTCGTTTCCTAACAATTCTCAGGAGTAACAGAAGAGACTTCTGAGAGGAGCCTGAGGTCTTGTGCTAGCGTGTGGGGCTAACTACCCAGTGACAGGTAGTCGATACCACTACGAACTCGTTTGCTCCCAAAGACAGTGAGATCTGTTGACATTCATGATCCACACAACACACATCATAATTTTTATTAAAGTAAATTCCTGACAACATACAATTCAAGCCATTCTGCAGACCCAGTATGCTAAAAGCAGTGCCTGTGTGCCTAGCCGCTCAGTCATGTCTGCCTCTTTGCGACCCCATGGACTGTAGCCCTCCAGGCTCCTCTGTCCATGGAATTCTCCAGGCAAGAATATTGGAGCAGGTTGACATTCCCTTCTCCAGGGGATCTTCCTGACCCAGGGATCAAATCCAGGTCTCCTGCATTGCAGGCAGATTCTTTACTGTCTGAGCTACCTGGGAAGCCCAGTGTCTCCTTCAAAAATAATAGCTGAAAATAATCTTCATTGCAAATTGTAGAGTTTATGCAAGCCATACTCATGTGAATAAAATAAGGACATGTTCTGATATACCCTAAAGAGTGCCTTAATTTTGCGTTAGACTGGCAGGGTGTTTTGATGTGGTCCAAATCCTTGCGTCTCTGAGGCCCCTGGTCAGTGATTTTCAAATGCATCCCCTCACCCACAGTGAAATCTGACATGACATTGTATGTAAAACCGATCAGAGTAGAGCAGCTCTGAGGAAGTCAGTCATGACTGGGTACAGGGCCTTATACCTGTTGGCCCAGAGCACCTCTGCTCTGAATTGAGGCAATTTTGAGGAGACTTCACTCTGCATCTATTTTGCTGTTGTCTCAGTTTATGGACTTCCCTGGTGGCTCAGATGGTAAAGCGTCTGTCTACGATGCGGGATACCCGGGTTCGAGCCCTGGGTTGGGAAGATCTCCTGGAGAAGGAAATGGCAATCCACTCCAGGACTATTGCATGGAAAATCCCATGGACAGAGGAGCCTGGTAGGCTACAGCCCATGGGGTCGCAAAGAGTCAGACACGACTGAGCGACTTCACTTCTGTTTATGCAGTTTTAATTATTCAAATGATTTGGACCTCTTTGGCTATTTATCTGTTAGTCTGGGTCATGGTTCACTCGAAAATGTCAGAAATAGTGTAGTTTCCCAATCCTCGACCCTGTTAGGTAAAGTAAGAATTTCCAAGGCAAAGTTCTCCCTTGAGGTACAGAGATAGGAAGCAGTACCTTCTGTTTCTTATGAGAGAATTAAAGTAATAAAATTTCCAGATACACAGGTGAAAGGGGTCTGCCTACCATTTTAGCCCTTTGTGTACTGGGCTCACCATCCCTTTGGGACTGAGAGTTCCTTGAGAGAAGGCACCATTGCTTACTCATATTTGTATTCCTTGCCATTCCTAGCACAGAGAGGTGTTCTGAAAAGTGTGGCTAAATTGAATTGAAAAAAGAACAGAGGGCACGCTAGGATTGAATTATATTCCAAACACATCTGCTTCTATGGATGTGAGAAACACTTTTTTAATGTTAAGATTAAATTTTATTTTTGCTTGAGCATGCCATCAAAATAAAATTTGAACTTTTTAATTGCTTCTTTAAGACTGAAAATTATTTTCTCCTTAAAAGAAAAAGTTTTAAAGCCTCTATGTGTGCAAAGAGTTGTGCTGGGTACTTTCATATGTCTTGCTGCATTTCTTCAGGTACTTTCTATTCCCTTGTCAATTGAACAGGGGACTGTTTTGTCAAATTATCCAATTTTAATATTTAATTTATTATTATTTGCTGATGTTTTAAGACTAGGTAGACTATCCCCTCAGATGGGTCTTTTATCCTCTTGTTACAGAAGAGAAAGTGGAAACTCTGATGATGGAGGACTTGAGCAGCTCCAGGGGAGCTGAGCAGGAGGGGAATCCAGACTTTTCTGACTCAAGGCACCGTGCTTACTCTTCAGCTCCACGGATTCATTTCTTTCCTTTCTATACTTTATGACCCTTCTTAACCTAAGTATCCCTATCTCTTCAGTTATTAATCATGTCACCCTTTTCAATCTCAAAAACACTGTCTCCACCGCTTTTTTGTTGTTATTGTTGTTCATAGTGACATTCATGCAGAGATTCTTGAATGGGTGGGATATTGGGATAAACGGACTGTAGAGAGTTGAGGACATGCACTCATACACAAGTCTGAGAAATTCTGAGTTGTGGGAGAATGTTTTGTAGAGAAGCTACATGTTTTATAGTGTATATAAACTGCCTTAAGCACCAGGTTTGATCCCTGTGTTGAGAAGATCCCCTGGAGGAGGGCAAGGCAACCCACTCCATGATTCTTGGCTGGAGAATCCCCAGACATAGAAGCCTGGCAGGCTACAGTCCATGGGGTCACAAAGAATCAGACACGACTGAGCAACTAACACACTTTCCCCCTTGCCTGCTTTACTCCAAAGAGACAAACCTGACCAAAGGGGCTATTTGAGACCTGTATTTATCATCATAATATTCTGAAGGCCAGGGTACTGCCCATAGATGCCAGAAGTCTGGTCCCTTTGAATTTCTATTGTTTACCTGTTCTAGTCTTTTGTTATTTAGAATATAGGCCTTGGGCCACCAGGGTCACCATCTCTTGGAAACTTGCTAACAGTGCGATTAGCAGGTCCAATCCAGAGGTCTATTGAATCAGAAGATATGTTGTGCCTAAGCACATTAGAGTTTAATGCAGTTATTATACTAGCGTAGTTTTTGCCAGCAATCTTGGTCTCTTTTCTTGGAATCCTACATTTTCTCTGCTTAAAATATATGCATGCACATATTTGAATTTAATTCTTGATCATTTTGGTGAGGTTATTCTAATACGTGTATTATTCCATAGGCCTTTCAAAATTAGCTTCCTTTTGGAATGTCATTCAATTAATGAGATACTTCTAGTTCTCTTTAAAATTTTTGCTATGTTACATTGATGGCAAGAACCATGTTTTATTTACCTTTGTGCCTACACGATTTCTTGTATGTAAAAGCTCAGTAAGTTGAAAGCTGAATGAATTTTGAATTGAGTTTTGATTGAATGAGTGAGTGCATGGAAGAAGAGGAAATCTATGTAGATGGCACATTCCTTAAGACTCGGACAATGTCTTAGCTACCACTGAATTGCCAATGCTTCAGAGAATACCTATCAATAAAATGCTTATTATTATAGCTGTTAGGTGAGAAGACGTTGTATATTTATTCCTGGCATAAGACCCCAGAGAACAGAAACAGAAAAGGAAGTAAAGTGGAGCGCTAAGTACAGGGCTAGGCACCCTCACGATTATCTCAGCTAATCATCACAACATCTTGTCAGCTGGGTATTATTTTGCTGAGTCTGAAAGCGAGTTGTTACCTTTAAGCACCTCGCCCAAGTTCACGCAGCCAGGGTCAGAGCCTCGTAAGTTTTGGAAGTCATTTGCCATTTCATTGTGTGCACTGCCCTGTTTCCTGTAGAGACTGGAAAGTGGAAAAGGAATGATCCTTCATAATAAACACAAAAATACACAGCTTTCTGATTTCCCCGGATGCATCAGAGGCTCTGTAGATCTGGAGGAAAGAGACCCTATTCTTGCCTTTCCACCACAGGCTAAGCGGTAACAATGGAATCGAAAAGCTACTCTCCCCTCCCCCCACCTCCGCAGATCGCTTTCTGCCAGCGGAACGCAGGTGCTGGGCCTTCAGGCTTGAGGGGGGACCAGAGAGGAACGGACTCACGGCCTGGCAGTTGCCTAGTAACGCCCGCTGGAGGCGTCCCAGCGTAAAAAGGTCCCCGAGAAGTGTCACTGGTCTAGAGTGGGACCCCGAACGTGGCCAGTGCCCTCCGCGCTAGCGGCCCCCGCTACTTGGCGGGATAGGGCAGGGGAAATGTTGCAGGAGGAGTCGGATCTGTCTCTCATTATTGCCCAGATAGTCCAAAAGCTCAAAGGCTCCAATTTGTACGCTCAGTTGGAACGGCAGGCCTGGGTAAGTGAGGATGTGGGAAGGGGTGGAGACCCGCGGGGCCGCGGCGATGCCCCGGCTCCTTCTGCCTGTAGACCTAAGCCCGAGCCCGCCTCGGCCCTCTTCAGCTCCGCTCCTGGGCACGGAAAATCTCCCTGCCCCTTGTAAGCTCCACTTGCTCAGTCTCGGGCGTCGGGTAATAGATTTATTTTTAAAGTAGGGTGGGGCACATCATGCCTTTCTTTTAGGCCAGAGAACCGTTGAGGCTATTCATTCATAGTGTAGAGCTTTACAGAATCTAATCTAATCTAATCTAAGCTGCTGAAATCGTTGGAGGTAGGTTGGAGTTTACCTCCCTTCGCTTTTTCCATCCTGCACGTGTGTTTGAGCCCCCAGGTTCCTTTTGACTTTGGCCTCTATGACCTTGCTGCCTACCCTCCGTGCAATGATGCCCCCTCTAACGGCCCACCAGGCATTCCTTATTTTCTAATGTGCTAGGTTCTTTGGATGCAGAGATTGATCAGGAGACCTTTGCCTTTTTTTGTGAACGTGACAAATGGAATCATACAGTATGTGAATTTTTGTGCTTTGTCATTTTGCATAATTTGAGATTCATTCATGTAGTTGCTATTTCAGTAGTTATGTTTCTTTTTATTGTTAAGTAATATTTCATTGTTTGAATGTACTACGATTTGTCCATCCATTCCTTGGTTGCTGGGCACTTTCAGTTACAGAGTTATGTTTTGTTTCCATTTATAAACATTATAAGTAAAGCTGATATATGCTTTCTGGTATAGTTTTTTTTTTTTTTTTCTTTAAAAAGTTTCTTTTCTCTTAAATAAATACTCTGGAGTGGGACTCCTGAGTTGTATGGTAAGTGTATGTGTATAAGAATCTACCAACTTTTCCAAAGTGGCTGTGTTATTTTGCATTTCCACAGCCATTATGAGGATGGCTCTGCATCCTTGCTAGTGCTTGTTGTTAGTTTTTAATTAATTAATTTTTATTTGTAATTATACTCCTCTAAATTTTTTTTTTTTTTTTTTGGGCCAGGAAAATCTGACTTTTTATTTCTTAAATACTGTAAAGGAAGAAGGAGGGGGGAAATGGTCCCCTGATGATGGAGGGCCATGGAGCTAGGGATTGTCAGCAAAGGCCCTGTGGGCATTCGGGAAGCGCTGGGGGCTTAGTTGGGGTCTTCCTGCAGTTGCTTTTGTATGTCAGCCCGGAGCTTGCCTCTCTTGGCGGGCATACCATTGAGTGCCTTAAAAAAAAAATGGTGTTTAAAATGGTGTTAAAATGGTGTTAAAATCTTTTGCCTTAAAAAAAAAAAAAGGTGTTTGTTCTCATACTGGTGAATTGTATGGATTCTTTATGTATGACATAAGTCCTTTATTGGGGTCGCACAGAGTCAGACACGACTGAAGCAACTTAGCAGCAGCAGCAGTGGCTTAGTGGTAAAGAATCTGCCTGCTAAGGCGAGAGATGTGGGTTCGATTCCTGGGTCAGGAAGATCCCCTAAAGAAGGAAATACTCGCTCTAGTTTTTTTGCCTGGGAAATCCCATGGACAGAGGAGCCTGGTGGTCTACAGTCCACGAGGTGGCAAAAGAGTTGGATACAGCTTAGTGACTAAACAACCTATGATTTGTGGTACACATTCTATTAAAAATTTCCCCAAGTATTTCATGTTTTTTAGTACTATTAAAATTCTGATTTTTTTCTTATTTCAGTTTCCAATTATTTGTTCTTTTTTCATTTGTTCTTAGTATACAGAAATATAATTGATCTTTGTATATTTACCATGTGTCCTGGGGCCTTACTAAACTTATGTATTTGTTATAATACCTTTTTTTGTAGATGACTTAGGAATTTCCAAGTCAGGTGTCATTTGTGAATAAAGATGTTTTACGTCTTCCTTTCCAATCAGTGTGCCTTTTAATTCTTTTTCTTGCCTTGTTACACTGGCTAGTGATTCCAGTGTGATGTTGCCTAGATGCTTTTTGTTAAGTTGAAGAAGCACTCTTCTATTCCTTGTTTTCTGAGAGTTTTATTACTAATTGATGTTGAGTTTTTTTCCTCAGATTTCATAGTTTATAGTTTACTATTGTTGTGGACTCTATGTATTTTAACAAATAAATAATGACATGTATCTAACATTGTACAGCATAATTTTTGATATCATAAAAATACTGTACTTCTCTTGCTCATCCCTTCCTCCTGCTGAGCCTCAGGCAGCCACTTATCTCTTTACTGTCTCCATAGTTTTGGTTTTTTCAGGATGTCATATATGTAGTTGAAGTCATACAATATGTAGCCTTTTCAGATGGGCTTCTTTCATTTAGTAATATGTATTTAAGTTTCCACCATCTGTTTATAGCTTGATAGTTTATTTCTTTTTAGTGCTGAGTAATATTCCATTCCACTGTTTCCCCATCTATTTCCCATGAAGTGATGGGACCAGGTGCCATGATCTTCGTTTTCTGAATGTTGAGCTTTAAGCCAGCTTTTTCACTCTCCACTTTCACTTTCATCAAGAGGCTTTTCAGTTTCTCTTCACTTTCTGCCATAAGGGTGGTGTCATCTGCATATCTGAGGTTATTGATATTTCTCCCAGCAATCTTGATTCCAGCTTGTGCTTCTTCCAGCCCAGCGTTTCTCATGATGTACTTTACATATAAGTTAAATAAGCAGGCTGACTGCAGATGGTGATTGCAGCCATGAAATTAAAAGACACTTACTCCTTGGAAGGACAGTTATGACCAACCTAGATAGCATATTGAAAAGCAGAGATATTACTTTGCCAGCAAAGGTCCATGTAGTCAAGGCTATGGTTTTTCCAGTGGTCATGTATGGATGTGAGAGTTGGACTGTGAAGAAAGCTGAGCACTGAAGAATTGATGCTTTTGAACTGTGGTGTTGGAGAAGACTCTTGAGAGTCCCTTGGACTACAAGGAGATCCAACCAGTCCATCCTAAAGGAGATCAGTCCTGGGTGTTCATTAGAAGGACTGATGCTGAAGCTGAAACTCCAATACTTCGGCCACCTCATGTGAAGAGTTGACTCACTGGAAAAGACCCTGATGCTGGTAGGGATTGAGGGCAGGAGAAGAGGGGAAAACTGAGGATGAGATGGCTGGATGGCGTCACCAACTCGATGGACATGAGTTTGAGTGAACTCCAGGAGTTGGTTATGGACAGGGAGGCCTGGCGTACTGTGATTCATGGGGTCGCAAACAGTCAGACACGACTGAGCGACTGAACTGAACTGAATATTCCATTGCCTGGATGTATGACCGCTTGTCCATTCACTGAAAGATATTGGCTGCTTTCAACTTTTGGCAATTATGAATAAAGCTGCTGCAAACATTCATGTGCAGGTTTTCGGATGGAGACATTTCCAACTCATTTGGGTAAATACCAAGGATTGTAATTGCTGGATTATATGTAGTAATAGTTTATAAGAAACAGCCAACCTGTCATCCAATGCCTTGCTTTATATTTTTATTTTTTAAATTAATTTTTAATTTTTATTGGAGTACAGTTGCTTTTGGCAGCTGAAGTTTGTCTTGTGGCACATAATGGGTGAGAGATTCCTCCCTCTCCCTAGTGCTGACTTTCCTCTGCTTTGTACTGGTATAGGATTTGGGGCCTGCGAGAGTTTTCTTATGTTTCCATGAGGAAGGTAGTTTTTCATCAGTCATAATCCCCAGAGGCTTCCCCTGTGCCTAAGTGGTAAAGAACCCACCTGCTGGTCACTAAACATAAGAGACATGGGTTTGATCCCTGGGTCAAGAAGATCCCCTGGAAGAAGGCATGGCAACCCACTCCAGTTTTCTTGCCGGGAAAATCCCATGGACAGAGGAGCCTGGCGGGCTACAGTCCATGGGGTCACAAAGAGCCAGACATGACTGAGTACACTCTCACACACCCAGAACCTCTGCCTTTTCCAGAGGTTTAAGGCCTCTTCCTTAAATGAGAGGGGAGTTTGGGCAATGTGGCATGGTTGTATGCTGTTTTTGTAGTGGTGGCCTATCCTTTCTTGCACACCTATGCCACAGAAAGGGACCCTTTGCAGTTCCCTGCTCTACCCTCAGCCCTGATAGAGACGTTTGGAAAAGGGTATGCAAGTGTGAATTCCCCTGTGTTTTGAGCTCCCAGTGTTTCTGGGACATACTAGTCCACATCTTATCTATAACAGTTAATTTTAGCTGAATTTTTCTTTCTTGCTTGTATGGTAGCCTCCTTTTCCTCCTGTGCTTTGTCAAATATTAAATAGTTTGTAGTTCCATCTGTCTTTAGAGGAGCTTGTTACTGTTTGGAATTTAATTCACTTGATTGTCTTAAAACTTCATTTTTCTGTTGAGTTCAGAAGTTAAGATTTTGTAGATTATATCACTCTTTCTCATTGTTAGGGTGGGAGTAATATTTTCTTGTTCTGACTTTCCATATTCTATACATTAGCAGAAATCCAATAATAAATGCTGAAGGATTGAACCTATGTCATTGAGAAAGGTTGGTCTGTAATTTTCCTTTCTTGTAATGTCTTTGACAAGTTTGTACCAAGGTTATGCTGGCCTGATGAAATGGTACAGAAGTGTTCCCCTCCTTATTTTCTTTTCTATTTGATGCAAGAGTGTTACAAGACAGTGTTATTTCTTTATTAAATGTTTAGAAGAGTTCTCCACTGAAGCCTGTGTCTCAGATTTTCTTTTAAGAAGGCTTTTTTTTTTTTTTTAAATTAGTAAAGCTTTATTTTTCAGGATGGTTTTCAGTTCAGTTCAGTCGCTCAGTCGTATCCGACTCTTTGCGACCCCATGAATCGCAGCACGCCAGGCCTCCCTGTCCATCACCATCTCTCGGAGTTCACTCAGACTCACGTCCATCCAGTCCGTGATGCCATCCAGCCATCTCATCCTTGGTCATCCCCTTCTCCTCCTGCCCCCAATCCCTCCCAGCCTCAGAGTCTTTTCAAATGAGTGCACTCTTCTTATGAGGTGGCCAGAGTACTGGAGTTTCAGCTTTAGCATCATTCCTTCCAAAGAAATCCCAGGTTTGATCTCCTTCAGAATGGACTGGTTGGATCTCCTTGCAGTCCAAGGGACTCTCAAGAGTCTTCTCCAACACCACAGTTCAAAAGCATCAATTCTTCAGCGCTCAGCTTTCTTCACAGTCCAACTCTCACATCCATACATGACCACAGGAAAAACCATAGCCTTGACTAGACGGACCTTAGTCAGCAAAGTAATGTCTCTGCTTTTGAATATACTACCTAGGTTGGTCATAACTTTTCTTCCAAGGAGTAAGCGTCTTCTAATTTCATGGCTGCAGTCACCATCTGCAGTGATTTTGGAGCCC
>SJYT01004694.1:209415-231138 GCA_006410635.1 Cephalophus harveyi | reverse complement strand
GAGGCTGTTAAGAGTAAATTCTAATAGTTATGATCACAAGGAAAATTTTTTTCTCTGTGTATCTAAATGAGATGATGGATGTTCACTAAACTTACTCTGATAACCACTTCATGATGTATCTAAATCAAATTATAAGGCTATACAACTTGAACTTCTATAACGTTGTATGTCAATTATGTCACAATAAAACGAGTAGAAAAAAAAGAAAAGTAAATTTTAAAAGATTTTTTTTAAAAAAAGAAAGAAAATTGAACAACTTTGGAGGAAACAATTTAGCATTGTAAATTAAGAGCATTAAAACCATTTGTTCCTTTTACCCAGTAATTCCAATCCTTAAAAAATAGTCTAAGAAAATAAATGTAACCACTTCCCCAAATTCAATGCACAGAGAGGCTCAATTTCATAAAAATGGATAATTAGAAAGCATAAACCTCTAAATGTCAAACATTTAGGTAAATGCTAAAGGAGGTGAAGTGTTTCCTTCTTTTATTTAGTGATCACAAAACATCTCAAGCAAGAATCACAAAACATCTCAAGCAAGAATGCGGGAAAGACTCTAACCCTTAATGCTTGGCGAGTGAAGCCACTGTGGTCCTACCCTGTGTCCACATGATCTGAAAAAATGGGTGTTTCCATTGGTGGCCCGTTTTCCTCTTTATTGAACTTGATTCTCAGGACCTTGAATGAACCTCCCAAAAGGAATAGGCATCTGTATTGACTAAGGATGGAATCCACAATCACTATCTCACCTATATCCCCATCTACTACCTCTGTCCTAACTCCTATTAGAATCCAAGGAAACTGAATAAAGAGGACACTCTCCCTGCTTCCAAATCTCAATACACTTGGCCTATTCTCATTCTTCCATAGGATAAAAACCAATTTCGTTTCCTTAATGAACTTAGACATATAAAAGAAATCTGCCCAAGAGCTGCAACTACTGTGCTACAACTTCTGAGGCCTGTGCACCCTGGGGCCCATGCTCCACAACAGAAGGGGTCGCTGCAGTTACAGGCCCATGCACCACACATGGAGAGTGGTCCATGCTCTCTGCAACTAAGAGGGGGCCACATGCAGCAAAGAAGATCCAGAGCAGCCAAAAATAAATAATTCTTCTCCTTTTTTTAAAAGTGGTCTGCTTAATGCTCAACTATACTAATGAGATTCTTGGTTTTATTCTCAAATGGCAACTCTCCATTCAGTGGTCTCAAATTTATGGACCTAAAAGAGTAAAGAAAGATTATAATTCATTTGACAAATTTATTTTTGTGGGTGATAGATGCCAACCACCATTTTAGAAACTGAAAATACAATGCCAAACCAAAAAGTTGTTTACTCAAGGAATTTATTTTAATGCATGTAGAGGTACTTAACAACTACATGTAATGCCCAGCTTTGAAAGGGGGTTTTTTATTTCCCTTGTAATGAGCCTAGAACTGAGAAAAATAACTACATTTAATTTCACAAATGGGTCTTCTATATAAAATTCTAAAATGGCCTAAGAGTAAAATATTAAAAATAAAAATTTATACACAATTTTTATAATCCTATTAAAATCATAGAGATATTTCCTTGTTTAAAATGATATCTAGTATTTCCTGTGCCAAGTTCCAAATAAAATAGTTTTAAAGACAAAGAAGAAACTATATATGTATATGTGTGTGCAAATATATATATTAACATGGTAGTTACCTTATAGCTGTATTCCATTGTTTTTACTATAACAGCAAGAACAATGGAATACAATGAAAAATTACAATCTAACTCTTAGCTACTAGTCAACCTAAAATGCAATCTTTCTGAAAAAAGAAATGTAAGAGATTGTATTCCTTTCTCTATTGCTTAAACTTTTGTTCAGCGAACCAGCCATATAACAACAAGAAAACTAGACAGTAAACCTAAGAATGTCACATCTTATATAAAAAAGGTTTTTAGGTGGTCCATCAATTTACAGTTTCTATAGACATTTATAGATTGTTTTTCCAGGAGAACAAAGACCAAATGTAGGAGGCAGGTAATGCCTGATTTGGGTTGGGAGATAGCTGAAGAGAAGGGCAGTTACTACTGCTAGCAAAAAGTTACCTGGCATTTCTTGTTCACATAAATTAAGCACTCAGTATAGGATAAAAACAGGAAGAACCCTGGTAGCATTCATGCTAATAATTTTTATTTTTTTTTAATATCCTTCCAGTTCAGTGTCCTAGAATCAGGAATGGAAGTTAAACAATAGCCCATTTCAACTCATTTCAGTAAAGTTATACTAGATGAATGCCTGTAGGTAGGGAGTATTTGATAGAACTTTGTAATATCGCTTGACACTTTGATTTTAGTTTTAATAAAGATTTTTATCTAACTTAAACATGTAAAATAAAAATGGCAAACCACCAACTGGCAAAATTCTGGCCTAGATAAATCTCTTTTCATCATAGATTAATTAAGTAAAAGAAAAATCTAAGATTTTATTGTTAAAAACTCACTAAAGGGCATGAAAAATGGAATGGTTTCCTAAAGTCTCAATGGAACATATTAACTGAGATAAAACAGTTAACTAAAAAAACAACTTTTCAAAAACTCTTTGAAATTCTTAGAGACATGGGATTCATGAAAGATAATCAAAGTCATAACAAAAGGTGAGCTGAGATTTAAATATGAACATATATGACAAATAAGTATTTCAAATCAAAAAATGATTTAAGAAAATTAAATCCTAAGTTCAGAATTTACCTTTTAGTAAAGTATATTACTGGCGTAGAAGAAGAGTTGAGAAATTCTTCTCAAAATTCAAAGTGAAGGAATACAGAAATGAAAAAAAATGTTTTAAAGGATATATATGAGTGAAATTTAAAATTTAACAATTTTGCATAAATACAGACAACCAGAAATAAGAATGACAGAGAAGTAAGTTTCTAAAATATCTAAAACGAGAGATCCGAATCTGTGTATAAACAGTGTATTAGAATTGCTAGAGAGGAATGAGAGGAATGAGAATTTAGCCTAATGTGAATTGAGGAAAGAGAGCTAGAGGGGAACAAACCGAACAAGTAAAAACGTATCAATTACAAAGAAGAAAGCAAACTCTTTAAGCACCCAACTATAAAATAAAGCAGGAGGGCCTAATTTTCATCTGTAAGATTACTTTTTTATAAAGCAATAGGGGAAGAAATTTAGGGTGTAGGAATTGCTATTCTAAAAACACTCGTTAAACTTTAATCAACTAATAAAAACAATTTCATTTGCTTTAAATAATAAGTATAACTTTTGCTTCCAGGAATGATGGAGTAGTTTGTGGTACACTGACACTCCTTTTGAGAGCAACTAAAATGGGTAAATATAAATATACAAATGTGTGTCTTTATAGGCTTTAGGGAGCTAATAAATCAGCCTGGAATAAAGGAAATGAGATTTCCCACAGGAGAGAACTATGAAGAGATGAACTGACATTCTGCAGCTTTTTTTCCCTTGAGATGTTTTCTGATTCTGGCCACTAGGCAAGAGTTGGACAATCTGGATTTTACCTGGGCAAAGCTCTCTTTTGGGAAGCAGAGACAGAATAGAATTTTTTGGTTCACTCTGGGGGCCATACAGATTTGAGAAGTGATAAAGAGAGGAATGAGAATTTAGCCTAATGTGAATTGAGGAATGAGAGCTGAGCCATCAATAATCTGTTTCCTTCTCAACATTTGCTGGAAAGTAGAGGTACATGGGGAGTGAATATAACTAAGTAGCCTCTGGAAAGCAAAGCAGTGAGTTTGATAGTCTCATCAGACTGAGACAAGGATTAGGGTCAAGAATCTTTCATGTAAGGAAACTCTGGTGAAACCAGATGGAAGTCCATTAGGCTCTAGCCCATACATAAAGTCAAGTCAAACAGAATCTTGTGGGTACTATATGAGCAGCAGGGTCAGAGCAGAATTCACAATGGTTCATGTTTCTTGGATTGAAATAGCTAACACCTTCTGTAATCTACCAGCATTTTACTTGCAGTGTAATAGAAAAAAAAATCTTTATAGAGGCATCAGTCAGTTCAGTCGCTCAGTCGTATCTCTTTGCGACCCCATGAACCACAGCACGCCAGGCCTCCCTGCCCATCACCAACTCCCAGAGTCCACCCAAACCCATGTCCACTGAGTCAGTGATGCCATCCAACCATCTCATCCTCTGTCGTCCCCTTCTCCTCCTGCCCAAAATCTTTTCCAGCATCAGAGTCTTTTCCAATGAGTCAGCTCTTCGCATCAGGTGGCCAAAGAATTGGGAGTTTCAGCTTCAACATCAGTCCCTCCAATGAACACCCAGGACTGATCTCCTTCAGGACTGACTGGTTGGATCTCCTTGCAATCCAAGGGACTCTCAAGAGTCTTCTCCAACACCACAGTTCAAAAGCATCAATTCTTTGGCGCTCAACTTTCTTCACAGTCCAACTCTCACATGCATACATGACTACTGGAAAAACCTTAGCCTTGACTAGATGGACCTTTGTTGACAAAGTAATGTCTCTGCTTTTTAATATGCTGTCTAGGTTGGTCATAACTTTCATTCCAAGGAGTAAGCGTCTTTTAATTTCCTGGCTGCAATCACCATCTGCAGTGATTTTGGAGTCCAGAAAAATAAAGGCTGATACTGTTTCTACTGTTTCCCTATCTATTTGCCATGAAGTGATGGGACCAGATGCTATGATCTTAGTTTTCTGAATGTTGAGCTTTAAGTCAACTTTCTCACTCTCCTCTTTCACTTTCATCAAGAGGCTTTTTAGGTCCTCTTCACTTTCTGCCATAAGGGTGGTGTCTTCTGCATAGCTGAGGTTATTGATATTTCTCCCGGCATCTTGATTCCAGTTTTTGCTTCCTCCAGCCCAGCATTTCTCATGATGTACTCTGTATGTAAGTTAAAATATAAGTAGGGTGACAATATACAGCCTTGATATACTCCTTTTCCTATTTGGAAGCAGTCTGTTGTTCCATGTCCAGTTCTAACTGTTGCTTCCTGATCTGCATACAGATTTCTCAAGAGGCAGGTCAGGTGGTATGTATGGTATTCCCATCTCTTTCAGAATTTTCCAGTTTGCTGTGATCCACACAAAGGCTTTGGCATAGTCAATAAAGCAGAAGTAGATGTTTTCTGGAACTCTCTTCCTTTTTCTATGATCTAACAGATGTTGGCAATTTGATCTCTGGTTCCTCTGCCTTTTCTAAATCCAGCTTGAACATCTGGAAGTTCATGGTTCATGTATTGCTGAAGCCTGGTTTGGAGAATTTTGAGCATTACTTTACTAACGTGTGAGATGAGTGCAATTGTACGGTAGTTTGAGCATTCTTTGGCATTGCCTTTCTTAGGGATTGGAATGAAAACTGATTTTTCCAGTCCTGTGGCCACTGCTGAGTTTTCCAAATTTGCTGGCATATTGAGTGCAGCATTTTCACAGCATCATCTTTCAGGATTTGAAATAGCTCAACTAGAATTCCATCACCTTCACTAATTTTGTTTATAGTGATGTTTCCTAAGGCCCACTTGACTTCACATTCCAGGATGTCTGGCTCTAGATGAGTGATCACACCATCATGATTATTTTCATCATGAAGATCTTTTTTGTACAGTTCTTCTGTGTATTCTTGCCACCTCTTCTTAATATCTTCTTCTTCTGTTAGGTCCCTACTATTTCTGTCCTTTATTGAGCCCATCTTTGCATGAAATGTTCCCTTGGTATCTCTAATTTTCTTGAAGAGATCTCTAGTCTTTCTCATTCTAATGTTTTCCTCTATTTCTTTGCATTGATTGCATTGTTACCCAAAAACTCAGTTTGTTTCTTGGTGGGCATTGAGCCAAATGACACAACCAAGTCAAAGAGTGTAAGAAGGAAAGATTTGTTACTTCCAGCAAGTAAAGAGAACACTAGAGATCTCTCCCAAAGCAATATCTCCCTGAAGAGCAAAATTGGGGAAATTTTCTGCTAAGAGTACGTTTGTATTCATGAAGGGACTTGAGTAGAGTAGAATTCAGCATAGAATTGGAACAAAGGTTAACAGAGTCCAAGCTTTAATTAACTGAAGTCAGGAGAGTCATAAAAGTTCAATATCATTATTCTTTAGGTTCTGACCAGTCTGGGGTCTCAGCATGTAATTACCATCCTCCACCTGGGTGGGGGCCTTAGTTCCTGCAGAACTCAAAAGTATGTATCATATTGTTATATGTCTTGAGAAGAAACTCAGACTGTTTTATTATTGAACTATTGTTTCATGATCGCTTTTTCTTTGTTCTTACCTTCCTTTGTTTCCTTAAGATCATTAATCAATGGGTCCTCTTCAAGAAAAAACACCATGGCTAGACTTAGATCACAAAGTAACCTAGACTAAAATGGCTTCTCTTATGTCAAGAAAGCCATGCCTGGTTCTCCTTCTCCAGGGATCCCCTACGCTATCTGCTTATAGCATTTGTTTGGTTTCTGCGAACTGAGAACTTGAATCACCACGAATGTAATCATGCAGGATGACTGTGCATGAAGAAAAGGGAAAATCCCAGACTTTTCAAAAGCTACTGGACTAGGCTCTAAAGTGACATTAACTCCTTAGAACATTAAACATGTTCTTTAGTTTGCCATTCAAGTGGGCATTAGTGGGTTCAGTTTATTAATGAAGTTTTTTGGCTTAGGTTCACCTCACGGTAGGCTCAGAGAGATTCCAAATACAACTATGGCTATTTTCTCAGTTCTAGAATGCACAGTTACCATGTATCTATTTAAAAACTAGAATAATCATCTTTCTGGTTCTCTGGCTTATTGATTGTTATCACTGTTGTTTAATGTCTGTCATATCTGACTCTTTGCAACCCTATGGACTATAATCCACCAAGCTTCTCTGTCCATGGGATTTCCCAGACAAGAATACTGGAGTAAGTTGCCATTTCCTTCTCCAGAGGATATCCCCAGTCCATGGGTTGAACCTGTGTCTCCTGCTAGGCAGGTGATTCTTTAGCACTGAGGCACCTGGGAAGTCCCTGGCTTACAGAACAGGAGATCTTATGGTAGAATTTGCCAATGGAAAAGTCACTGTAACTATTTTTCTTCATAAAAATAGTGAACCCACACCAAAACTAACCCTTTAGAAAATTGGTCAAGTTGTTTGCCACCATCCAAGTCTTAAAGGAAAAAAAGGAGGGTGAGTCCTACCACGGCACCCTTAACTGTGAAGAAGGCAGCTGAATACTGCAGAATGACAGTGGATTCCTAGAAGTTAATCATGATTTGACTCTATTTAAACTTCCTTTGCCATATACAGTTTCTTTTTTGGAATAAATCAACATAGCCCTGATACCTGGTATGCAGCTGTTAATTATGCAAATGTACACACACACACACACACACACACACACACAATCTCTTAGTAAAGATAACCAGAATAAGCTTGCTTTCATCTAACAAAGGTAATAATATATGTCTATATACGTATATATTTATTATCTTTCCTCAGACTTATATAAATTCTTGTCTAGCTTTGTTATAATTTATTCTGAAGAAATTTTGCACACCATTCTGATCCACTTCATTGATATTCCTATTCTGATGTACAAGGTAAGTGAGGAGTACTGATTTTTTTTTTTTTTTTTTTTTTGCCCTTTAGTAGAAGATCTCCGGAGAAGGCAATGGCACCCCACTCCAGTACTCTTGCCTGGAAAATCCCATGGATGGGGAAGCCTCGTAGGCTGCAGTCCATGGGGTCGCTGAGGGTAGGACATGACCGAGTGACTTCACTTTCACTTTTCACTTCCATGCATGGAGAAGGGAATGGCAACCCACTCCAGTGTTCTTGCCTGGAGAATCCCAGGGACGGGGGAGCCTGGTGGGCTGCCGTCTAGGGGGTTGCACAGAGTCGGACACGACTGAAGTGACTTAGCAGCAGCAGCAGAAGATCTCAACTGTTTCACATTCATAGCATAGACTTTTATATCTATAGACTCTATTACATTTCCATTATATACTATGTCAACTCTGTACTTACTTTTTTCATTTTTTTTGAGATTGAACATAATATTTCTTTACTTTCCTTCCACCAAAGAATCAACTAATGCTTTCTGAGAAAAATATTATAATTAGCTGATGTTTTTCCTAATTACCTTTACAGCAGAATATATACAACAATTTAAAAACTTTCCAATTAAGTGTTTAATGTCAGCTGCTCTACATAAAAAAATAGTCTATTTGTCAAAAAAACATTGTTTTCTTCTTAAACTATTTTTATTAGTAAAATAGATGCTATCTTTTGACCATATGTTATCATTATATAACAAATACTAGTCATAGTCTGAGATGACTATTTCCATATTCTGTGTTTACAATAAAAAGATATTTATTTACAAATATTTCAAATCTCTTAAAGCACACAGCTATTTACTGTTGTGATTCGGTATGTGGCAATACACCAGGTTAAAGTACTTTTTACTTGTTTAAAGAAATTAAGTATATGAAATAATACAATAACAAGTAATATGTATCTAATGTGTCTAAAAGGATATATCTAATATTAAACATGAGGACAAAAATATGACAGTGCTGTTGTTCACTCATGTCCACTCTTTGTGATCCCATGGACTGCAGCATGCCAGGCTTCCCTGTTGTTCACTATCTGCTGGAGTTGGCTCACATTCATGTCCATTGAGTCCAAGATGCTATCCAATAATCTCATTCTCTGCCACTCTCTTCTCCTCTTGCCCTCAATCTTTTCCAGCATCGGGGTCCTCTCCAATGTGTTGGTCCTTTGCATCAGCTGCCCAAAGTATTAGAGCTTCAACTTCAGCATCAATCCTTCCAATGAATATTCAGGGTTGATTTCCTTTAGGATAGACTGGTTTGATCTCCATGCTGTCCAAGAGACTTTCAAGAGTCTTCTCCAGTACCACAGTTTAAAAGCATTAATTCTTTGGTGCTCATCCTTCCTTATGGTCCAACTCTCACAACTATACATGACTACTGGAAAAGCCATAGCTTTGACTATATGAACCTTTGTTGGCAAAGGGTTGCCTCTGCTTCTTAATATGCTGTCTAAGTTTGTCATAGCTTTCCTTCCAAGGAGCAAGTGTCTTCTAATTTCATGACAGTGTAAGTCATAACAAAAAAAGATGCTGAAGAAAACTTAGCTGGTCTCTGTCCTTTGGCAAGAACATCTGAAACATTTAATTAGTGATGGAAAGTCTATGGTGAGTCGAGGGAACGTCTTTTCCTTCTAATAAAAGACAACTTAAACACCAATAACTTCAAATGAGTTGCTGTTCCTTAGAAAATGTATCAGTACTGAAAACCTTCATAAACACATTCTTTCAAGAGATATTACAAAGTATTGTAAGGGTTATTATCTTCCTTCTTCATTTGGTGTCTCTCTATTTTGGGTTTATGCATAGCTTAGACCTTCACAAGGTCTTTTTAAGTACCTAGTAGAGTGGGCCAATAGCTTTGCTTCTTAGTTGGAGTTACAGACTCTCACCCACTTTCCCCAACATATGTTTCCCTAAATTCTACATGGTTTCTCGGGTCCTTCAAGTCTTCACTTCTTTCCCATTAATTCCAGCTTTCTGCTGCCCTCTCCTGGCCATATAAGCATTTATAGATCTGGAGTTTTACATTAGAGGGAAGTAAAACAGTGACTCTAAAAAATTAATATGCACCAAAATCTTCTGCAGGTTCACATTTAAGCATTTATTTAAATTACATTTTTAATTGAAAGAGATCAATTTAAGAAGAAATTTTGATTGCCTTTTAACTAAAGTCAAAATCTAGCTTGAGGAGCCCTTATGGTAAATCCTGTGCTCAATCCTTTCTAGAGCAGAATGTACACAATCTAATGAGTTACAGAAATTATTATACTCTTACACCCTATCTATTAGGGAGAAAGAAAACCACATTTGTTAGAAAAGTACTCAGAGAGCACTTCTGTCTTGAGACCTTTGGAAAAGTAAGATTGTTAATCCCAGAAAATCAGGGATCAACGAAAAGAAAAAGGAAATGTATTAAGGTCAAGTAAAGGGAGACAGTGGGAGTCATTATACCCAGAAAACTATTACAATCACAAAATTATTGGTGCAAGGAATCTTTTGTGGATAGCAGCGAAGCAGCAGCTGCTTATTTCCACAGGCTGGGAGAGAGCAGGGTGGTGTCAGTGGACAACATAGCCATGTTCAGTTCAGTTCAGTCGCTCAGTCGTGTCCGACTCTTTGCGATCCCATGAATCACAGCACGCCAGGCCTCCCTGTTCATAACCATGTCTCGGAGATAACTCAGACTCACGTCCATCGAGTCAGTGATGCCATCCAGCCATCTCATCCTGGGTCGTCCCCTTCTCCTCCTGCCCCCAATCCCTCCCAGCATCAGAGTCTTTTCCAATGAGTCAGCTCTTCGCATGAGGTGGCCAAAGTACTGGAGTTTCAGCTTTAGCATCATTCCTTCCAAAGAAATCCCAGGGTTGATCTCCTTCAGAATGGACTGGTTGGATCTCCTTGCAGTCCAAGGGACCCTCAAGAGTCTTCTCCAACCATACATAATTTTATAGAAATTACAAGGGGTCCTCAAGATTCTTGAAGATTAAGACAAGTTTAAATGGGTTTCTGAATTTCAAGAGGTATCAGCTGATGATTTATTTACTTATAATTATCATAGTAGGGATGTCATTAAATTCCTTTACTTTTGTTTTGTTATACACTTCTGTCACTGGTAGTGTATACAGGCAGTGGAAGAAATGATTTCACCTCACACTCATGTTCTAAAGAAGTATATTCATAAGATGGTCTTAGTTCCCTAATGATGGGTATGGCTTGGGAAAGAGAGTTCTGTTAAACATTGATAATGCAATTTGTAAATATTACAAACCACGTGCCAAAGCTTCTATTTTTAATGGGTGAGCATAAAATGAAGTGAGGAGCTTGAACTTAGGAGTACAAACATGGGATTATATCAAATCTTGATATAAATAAGGTATCTGCCCATTTTATAACCATTTTATATTCATATTCAGAAAACTTGTCCCTTTCCAGGTTTATTTTATTTCTATCCTCTTCACATTTAATTTTCATAAAAGATTTATATGTATTTATAGTGTCCATTCCTCCCTTTCCTACTCTCTCTTCAAACCATTGCAATTCTTCACTCCCCATTAAAATAAAGTTTAACTGGGTGGTCAATGACTACCATGTGGGTAAATCCAATGGGATTTTTTAAATTTTTATTTTAGAATTGAGGTTATAACATGCAAATCTCAATTTTTTTCCACCTTCTCTCACTTCTTTTTCTACTTTGTCAATTCATTTTCACTTACCTTATGTTTAGATTAAGGGCCCTAGTTTACAGGTCTACAAACTATAGCCCATGAGTTAAATCCAGCTTTCTATTATGAATAGTTCTGCAATGAACATTAGGGTATATGTGTCTTCTTGAATTATGATTTTCTCAAGTATATGCCAAAAGGACACATACACTCCCAATGTTCGCTGCAGCACAATCTGCTATAGCCAGGACATGCTGTTCTTTGCTGTTCAGTCACTAAGTCATGTCTGACTGTTCGTGATGCCATGGACTATAGCATGCAGGCTTCCCTGTCCTCTCAATCTCTTGGAGTTTGCTCAAGCCTGGACACTGAAACAAACTAAACATCCAACGACAGATGGGTGGATAAAGAAGATGTGGTCATATATACAATAAAATATTACTTTTTATTGCCATAAAAAGGAACAGAATTGGGTCATTTGTAGAGATGTGTGTGGACCTAGAGTCTGTCATTCATAGTGAAGTAAGTCAGAAAAACAAGTATTGTATATAAATACATATATGTGGAATTTAGAAAAATGATACAGATGAACCTATTTCCAGGTCAGGAGTGAGATGCATATGTAGAAAATGGATATGTGGACACAGGAGGAAAGCGAGGGTGGGATGAACTGGGAGATTAGGATTGACATATGTACACTACCATGTGGAAAACAGATAGTCAGTGGGAACCTACTATAAAAGCACAGTAAGCCCAGTTCTGTGCTTTTTGGATGACCTAGATGAGTAGGATGGAGGTGTGAGGAAGGGAGGTTAAAGAAGGAGAGGATATATGTATGCTTATAGCTGATTCACTTCACTGCACAACATAAAATAACACAACATTGTTAAGGACTTATATTCCAATTTTTTAAAAAATCCAGCTTTCTTCCTAATTTTTTAAGTAAAGTTTTATTAAATCACAGCCATGCTCATTCAGTTTAGTATTGTCTATGAACAGTTTTGCACAACAATGGCAAAGTGTATAGTTTTCACAGAGAACATAGAGCTTACTAAATCTGAAGTATTTCCTATATCGATGGCCTGTCACAGAAAAAAAAAATATTGACCTCAGTTCTAGGTAATGGATCTTAGGTCATTTTCTGATCTTTTTTTATGGATCACATTGACTCCCCTGCCCTGACTCCATAAACAGGATGACTTTCAAATTTATATCTTCAATCTAGACAATACCTCACAATTGCAAACCTTATATTCAGCTACATATTCGCTGCTCTAATGAAATGTCTCACAAATATCTCATACCGAGATTCAAAATTGAATTTGTAAGCTTATACACACACATAATCCTGTATTCATTAGATCCCTTTCTTCGTGAAAATCACCACCATTGATTCAGTTGCTTTAATTAGGAGACTGACATGCATAACACCTTCCTTTCTCCACTCCATGCCTAAGGTAACCATAATGAAGTCTAATCAGTTCTACTTTAATATTCTCAAAGCTATCTAATTGTACTCATATTTATTAACTCCATCTTCATAGAAGCACCTCACATCTCTCACATGGACAATTGCAATAACCTCCTAATCAGCCTCCCTACATCATCCATTTATATTTCTACTACTTTACCTTCTCTGTATATAACAAAGGGATTTTTTGTTCAAAATGTAAGGCTAAGTCTTAACTGCATTCTATAAGATGTGATTATAGTTAACATATTTGCTAACACACTTATAACATGCTGACCCACATGCATTCCAATTTGATCTTTTTTTTGGCTCCACTCTGAGGAATATATATGACTTATATTACTTAGCTATTTAAGAAATCTCTAAAATAATTACACACTGATAATAAACCTTTTAAACTACTACCTAAATGGTCTAGTGATAAACAACTACACATTGAGTTGTAAGTTCCAAGTACAGCTTCCATCCTATTCATGGAAGAATGCTTTATTTATAAAGCCAAAATACCATTGCAAACTAGTCTAACAGGCATTATAAATCCCCCAAATTAAACCCCTCTGGATTAACCTTAGCAACCCTACTCTTTCAGGCCTGTATTTTTGTAATAAGATATTGTATATCAAATGCAACTCTAAAGGACTTAAAAATGCTTCCCCAGAATTCTCTCCACCATATCAGTATAGAGTTTAAAGTAAACTAAATCTCAGTATTTATCAGTTAAGCCACCTCCAAATTTCCCCTAGATTTTGGCATATAACTTTATCTGTGTCAACCTATTTCTGAACTCCCACATCATTTTCAGAAAATGGCAGGTTCTAAATCATACACAGATCTGGGTAAGTCTCTGCAATAGTGCCATAAAAGCATGCCATTCTATGTCTAAAATGCAAAGTGAGCAATTTGTCAGTTATATAATAAGCATAAACATTTATCCATTGTGACCTACTATGCAGCACCATCTAACACCATTTCTCTTATATCTTTCCCTTTGAATTTATCCTCAATCTCACCAATCCCCTAGAAACATGCATGAAAATTTAAAAGGTATGAGTCTATTCCTATGCCATCAGCAATCAAGTCACCTGTCTCTCCAGTTGCCTGAATTAAAACGCTTGCCCAACACTTGGAAAATTTGTAGCAGCTACAGAAAAGGTGCTGAGACCAATTAAGCCCATTGTATCAACACTGGACCTAGCCTCTACATTAGTTTACTAATTAAGTATTCATTCACATATAGTGTAAGTTATGTGTATATATTACTTATACCATATGTAATATATAATTAAATATATATAATTATATATATTACTTATAATGTAAGTAAGTTATGTATTTCATTCACATATGTGTGTAAGTATTCATTCACATATAGTAAGTTAGTTTCATCCAATCCCAAAGAAGGGTAATTCTAAAGAACATTCAAAGTACTGCACAGTTGCACTCATTTCACATGCTAGCGAAGTAATGCTCAAAATCCTTCAAGCTAGGCTTCAGTAGTATGTGGACTGAGAACTTGCAGATATACAAGATGGATTTAGAAAAGGTAGAGGAACCAAAGATCAAATTGCCAACATCTGTTGCATCATAAAAAAAAAACAAGGGAATTCCAGAAAAACATCTACTTCTACTTCATTTTCTACACTCAAACCTCTGACTGTGTGGATCACAACAAACTGGAAAATTCTTCAAGAGATGGGAATACCAAACCACCTTACCTGCCTCCTGAGAAACCTGTATGCAGGTCAAGAAGCAACATTTAGAATTGGACGTGAAATAACAGACTGATCCCAAATTGGGAGAGGAGTACACCAAGGCTGTATATTGTCACCATGCTTATTTAACTTCTATGCAGAGTACATCATGCAAAATGCCTGGCTGGATGAAGCACAAGCTGGAATCAAGATTGCAGGGAGAAATACCAATAACCTCAGATGTGCAGATGACACCACCCTTATGGCAGAAAGTGAAGAGGAACTAAAGAGCCTTTTGAAGATGAAAGAGGAGAGTGAAAAAGCTGGCTCAAAATTCAACATTCAAAAAATGAAGACCATGGCATCCAGTCCCCTTCCTTCATGGGAAAAGATGGGGAAACAATGGAAACAGTGACAGATTTTATTTTCTTGGGCTCCAAAATCACTGCAGATGGTGACTGCAGCCATAAAATTAAAAGATGCTTGCTCCTTGGAAGAAAACTATGACAAACCTAGACAGCATATTAAAAAGCAGAGACATTACTTTGCTAACAAATGTCCATATAGTCAAAGCTATGGTTTTTCCAGTTGTCATGTATGTTTGTGAGAGTTGGGCCACAAAAAGGCTGAGCACCTAAGAATTGATGCTTTTGAACTGTGGTGTTGGAGAAGACTCTTGAAAGTCCCTTGGACTGCAAGGAGATCCAACCAGTCTATCCTAAAGGAAATCAACCCTGAATATTTATTGGAAGGACTGATGCTGAAGCTCCAATACTTTGGCCACATGATGTGAAGAGCCGGTTCCTTGGAAAAGATCCTGATGCTGGCAAAGACTGAAGGCAGGAGGAGAAGGGGACGACAGAGGATGAGATGTTTGGATGGCATTACTGACTCAATGAACATGAGTTTGAGCAACCTCCAGGAGACAGTGTATAACAGGGAAGCCTGGAGTGCTGCAGTCCATGGATCGTAAAGAGTCAGACATGACTTAGAGACTAAACAGTAACAATAACAAGGTTGATTTCTAGCATGTTCCAGACATTTTTCTAAACTGGAGAATAGAGCAATGAAAAGGAAAACAACGAGAGAGAAAACAATTGCCTATTTCATTATGACACTGTGAAGAGATTGAAGAGACAAAACAAGAACTCGGAGAAAATGCTTGCAAAATACATATTTGATAATGTACCCATATCCAAATATAAAAAGCACTCAGAATTTGACAATAAGAAAGCAATAATCCAGTATCTTTCAGAGCACATGAATTCATTTTAATGAAGTCCAGTTTATACTTTTTTTTTTTTTTCTTTCATGAACCATGTTTTTTGTATTGTGTTTGAAATCTCATCAATCAACCCAAGATGTCCTAGACGTTTCATGGTTTTGATTTTAGTTTAGGTCTACAATCTGTTTTGAGTTCATTTTTATGAAAGCTATATCTGAATCTAGGTTCAGTTTTTATAAATGGATATTCATTTGCCCCAATGCTATATGTTGAATAGATTTCTTTTCTAGATTTTCAAGAAAATTTCAATATCCTTGAGTTGATTTTACTTGGTGTTATGGCCCAAAATGTGATCTGTCATGGCGAATCTTCTAAGTGAGCTTAATACTATTGTATTACGCTCTTATTTGAGGAAGCATTCTATAAATATCATTTAGATCAAATTAATGATAGTGTTACTAATGCTTTTTATATCCTTACTAATCTTCTTGTTTGATCTATCAATTACTGATAGAAGAGCATTGGAGTCTCCAACTGTAATAGTGGATTTGTGTTCTTTCTGTTCTGTCAATTTACTTTCATATATTTTGAGGTATGGTTATTATATTTATGTACATGAAAGGTTGTTATTTCTTTTTTGAGAATTGACCCCTTTATTTAAGGCTTCTCTTTAGCTCTGATAATATTCCTTGCTCTAAAGTCTACTTTGCTTGAAATTAATATAGCTACTCCAACTTTCTTTTGATTAGTGCTAGCATGACATCTGTTTCTTCACCACTTTACTTTTAATTTATTTCTGTTTTAAAGTTAAAATTGCATTTCTTTTGGACAACATTCAATTGAGGTCTTGTCTTTTTTTTTTTTTACTCTGATAGTCTCTCTCTTTCAATTGGTATTTTTAGCAATCCCATTTTAAATGACTACTGATATATATTAGCTACTCCAACTTTCTTTTGATTAGTGCTAGCATGACATCTGTTTCTTCACCACTTTACTTTTAATTTATTTCTGTTTTAAAGTTAAAATTGCATTTCTTTTGGACAACATTCAATTGAGGTCTTGTCTTTTTTTTTTTTTACTCTGATAGTCTCTCTCTTTCAATTGGTATTTTTAGCAATCCCATTTTAAATGACTACTGATATATATTTTGATTAATTATGTAACCATATTTGTAGCTGATTTCTATTTGTTCTACTTGTTTTTTCTTTCTTTATCCCTCTCTTTTTCTACCCTCTCTAATTTTAACTGAGTATTTTATATGATCCCATTTTATTCCTTTGATTATATCATTTATGCTTCCTTTTGCAAATAATTAGTGGTTTCCTTAGACCTTGCAGTATATGCTACTGCTAAGTTGCTTCAGTCGTGTCCAACTCTGTGTGACCCCAGAGATGGCAGCCCACCAGGCTCCCCAGTCCCTGGGATCCTCCAGGCAAGAACACTGGAGTGGGTTGCCATTTCCTTCTCCAGGAAAATGCATGAAAGTGAAAAGTGAAAAGTGAAAGGGAAGTTGCTCAGTCATGTCTGACTCTTAGTGACCCCATGGACTGCACCCTACCAGGCTCCTCCATCCATGGGATTTTCCAGGCAAGAGTACTGGAGTGGGGTGCCATTGCCTTCTCCTTCACTCTAAATTGATCTTCAATAAGCAGTATACCACTTCAGATGTTGTACACTTTATGGTAAAATTTTCATGATTTCTCTCATTTATCAATTGTAACACTGTTTATATTCATTTCACTTGTCCATGTGCTACAATCACCCAATAAATCCTCATTATCACATTAAACAGCTAACTCTTGGACATTTTTTAGACAAAAAAGGGAAAAGGAAAGATTTTATTCTACTTTCATTTATTCCTTGTCTAATGCATTCCTTCTCTTTCTAAATACAAATTTCTGACCTATATCATTTTCATTCCATCTAAGTAACTTCTTTTAACATTCTTATCAGAGAAAACCTGTTGGGCATGACTTCTTACCACTTTTGTTTATCTGAGAAAAATATATATTTCCCTTTAACATTTGAAATAATTTCACTCAGTATAAAATGGTGTTTAAAAACTATTTAAGTTATTCCATTCTCTTCTTGCTTGCATTGTTTCTCATGAGAAATATGCTCTTTTTCTTGTTCTTTAATTGGTAATATTCTATACCACTCCTTTCTGGCTTCTTTTAAGAATGACATGCTTAGGTGTGGATTCTTATGTATTTAACACACTTGGTCTACTATGACCTACCTGGATCTTTGGTTTTACGTCCTTCATTACTTTTAGAAAGTTTTATGTCATTATTAATTTGAATATCTTTTCTACTTCAGTTTCTATTGTTTTTCTGTCATTCTGATATTGTGTTTGTTACATATTTTGAAATTGATCTATAATTCTTTGGTATTCTTTTTTCATTCTCTTTCCTCTTTACATTTCAGTTTGAAAATTTTTTATGGACCTCTCTAAGTTCATGAATTCTTTTCTAATCTATGTCAAGTCTACTGACTACCCATAAGATATTTTTTTTCATTTCTCTTGCAGTGTTTTCTGATTTCCAACATGTCATTTTTATCATTTCTTAGACCTTCTATCTCTCTGCTCACATTACCCAGTTTTCTTGCATATTGTACAATCTTTCCATTAGAGCCCATTTGTTGACATTTTAAAATGTTTCTCCAGTTGTGTACTTTTCTCCCCTTTGTTATCTACTTCCATCTGTGACTGCAGCATTCTCTATTTCCTTGGAGCCCAGGTAGCTCTTTACTATGTTCCCTGTGTCACTTGTTAAGACAAAATAGCTAGAGGAGAGTAAAATGGGAGTGAGTCCCTTCCTTCTGTTGAGATAAGGCTCTAGCAGACTTTTCTGCTGGACATCAGTCTTTGGTTAAGCAGAAGTCTTCAGGATATTTAACAATGGTATCTTTTTCCATCTTTGAGATATTTCTTGAATCTTCACCATGAGAATCTCTTGAGGCTTTTTCAATAAAACCTATGAGAGTATACTGTGTTCGTGCACGCTAAGTCACTTCAGTCATGTCCAACTCATTGCAACCCTATGGACTGTAGCCCACCACGCTTCTGTGACCATGGGACTCTCCTAGGCAAGAATACCAGAGTGGGTTGCCATGCCCTCCTCCAGGGGAGTTTCCAGACACAGGGATGAAATCTGCATCTCTTATGTTTCCTACATTGACAGGCAGGTTATTTACCACTAGCACCACCTGGGAAACACTGTGAGACTGTAGGGGCCACCCCAAAACCGAAGCCTATGGAAGTTTCTCACTACCATTATAGCCTACATTAGGCCTCAAGCACATCATTAAAATTGCCATTTCAGTTCAGTTCAGTCCCTCATGTCTGATTCTTTGTGACCCCACAGACTGCAGCATGCCAGGCTTCCCTGTCCATCACAAATTCCCGGAGCTTACTCAAACTCATGTCCATCGTGTCTGTGATGCCATCCAACAATCTCATCCTCTGTCGTCCCCTTCTCCTCCTGCCTTCAATCTTTCCCAGCATCAGGGACTTTTCAAATGAGTCAGTTATTTGTATCAGGAGGCCAAAGTATTGGAGTTTCATCTTCAGCAGCAGTCTTTCCAATGAATACTCAGGACTGATTTCCTCTAGGATTGACTGGTTTGATCTCCTTGCAATCCAAGGGACCCTCAAGTGTCTTCTCAAACATCACAGTTCAAAAATAACCATTCTTAGGTTCTCAGCTTTCTTTATAGTCCAAATCTCACATCAGTACATGACTACTGGAAAAACCATAGCTTTGACTAGGCAGAACTTTGTTAGCAGAGTAATGTCTCTGCTTTTTAATATCCTGTCTAAATTGGTCATAGTTTTTCTTCCAAGGAGCAAGTGTCTTTTAATTTCATGGCTGCAGTCACCATCTGCAGTGATTTTGGAGGCCCCCAAAAAATAAAGTATTTCACTATTTCCCCATCTATTTGCCAAGGAGTGATTGGACCATATGCCATCTTAGTTTTCTGAATGTTAACTTTTAAGATGATTTTTTCACTCTCCTCTTTCACTTTCATCAAGAGGCTCTTTAGTTCTTCTTCACTTTCTGCCATAAGGGTGGTCATCTGCATAACTGAGGTTATTGATATTTCTTTCAGCAATCTTGATTTCAGCTTGTGCTTCATCCAGTCCAGCATTTTGCATGATGCATTCTGCATATAAGTTAAATAAGCAGGGTGACAATATATAGCCTCGACATATTCCTTTACCAATTTGGAACCAGTTTGTTGTTCCATGTCCAGTTCTAACTGTTGCTTCTTGACTTGCATACAGATTTCTCAGGAGGCAGGTCATGTGCTCTGGTATTCCCATCTCTTTAAGAATTTTCCACTCTTTGTTGTGATGCACACAGTCAAAGGCTTTGGTATAGTCAATAAAGCAGATGTTTTTCTGGAACTCTCTTGATTTTTCCATGATCCAGAGGATGTTGGCAATTTGATCTCTGGTGGTTCTGCCTTTTCCAAATCCAGCTTGTACATCTGGAAGTTCTTGGTGCACATTCTGTTGAATCCTGGCTTGGAGCATTTTGAGCATTGCTCTGCTAGTATGTGAGATGAGTACAATAGTGTGGTAGTTTGAACATTTTTGGCATTGCCATTCTTTGGGATTGGAATGAAAACTGACCTTTTCCAGTCCTATGGCCAGTGCTGAGTTTTCCAAATTTGCTGGCATATTGAGTTCAGCACTTTCACAGCATCATCTTTTAGGATTTGAAATAGTTCAACTGGAATTCTATCACCTCCACTAGCTTTGTTTGTAGTGATGCTTCCTAAGGCCCACCTGACTTCACATTCCAGGATGTCTGGCTCTAGGGGAGTGATCACACCATTGTGGTTATCTGGGTCATGAAGATCTTTTTTGTACAGTTCTTCTGTGTATTCTTGCCACCTCTTCTTAATATCTTCTGCTTCTGTTAGGTCCATACCATTTCTGTCCTTTATTGTGCCCATCTTTACATGAAATGTTACCTTGGTATCTCTAATTTTCTTGAAGAGATCTCTAGTCTTCACCATTCTATTGTTTTCCTTTATTTCTTTGCATTGATCACTGAGGAAGGTTTTCTTATCTCTTCTTGCTATTCTTTGGAACTCTGCATTCAAATGGGTGTATCTTTCCTTTTCTTCTTTACCTTTATCTTCTCCTCTTTTCTCAGTTATTTGTAAGATCTCCTTGAACAACCATTTGGCCTTTTTGCATTTATTTTTCTTGGGGATTGTCTTGATCACTGCCTCTGGTACAATGTCACAAACCTCCATCCATAGTTCTCAGGCACTCTATCAGATCTAATCCCTTGAATCTGTTTGTCACTTCCATTGTATAATTGTAAGGGATTTGATTTAAGTCATACCTGAATGGTCTGGTGGTATTCCCTAGTTTCTTCAGTTTAAGCCTGAATTTGTCAATGAGGAGTTCATGATCTGAGCCACTGTCAGTTCCCGATCTTGTTTTTGTTGACTGTGTATAGCTTCTCCATGTTTGGCTGTAAAGAATATAATCAATCTGATTTTGATATTGACCATCAGTTGATGTCTATGTGTAGAGTCTTCTCTTGTGTTGTTGGAAGAGAATGTTTGCTATGACCTGTGTGTTTTCTTGGCAAAACTGTTAGCCTTTGCGCTGTTTCATTTTGTCCTCCAAGGCCAAATGTTCCTGGTATTCCAAGTATCTCTTGGATTTATGTCACCAGTGGCACCTGCTCTAGGTAAGCAGATCCTGACTGATTTTCTGGATATGTCTGTCTCTCTAGATTTGGGGTGATAGTCTTACTTGCCCACTAAATTCTCTTATGGGTCCAAAAAATATTGCTTTTCAGCTGTCCAAGTTTTTCATATTTTAAGGATGGAAATGAAGACTTCCAAGTTTTTTAAATATCAGAACTGAAATTAGAATGTGTACTATTTTTAACTAACTAAAATGTGTCTAAATATTAAGTAGCTCTTTAGTGAAGATTTTATGGATGTTTTTTACTTGGTTATATACATATTTAAATACAGTCCCAATTTTCTTCACTGAGTATATAAAAGCATTAACAATATTGAGGCAAATAGCACACATTTATCAAAATATTATAATATGACAGT
>SJYT01004694.1:172210-199760 GCA_006410635.1 Cephalophus harveyi | reverse complement strand
CTGTTTCCACTGTTTCCCCATCTATTTCCCATGAAGTGATGGGACCAGATGCCATGATCTTCGTTTTCTGAATGTTGAGCTTTAAGCCAACTTTTTCACTCTCCTCTTTCACTTTCATCAAGCATGTCATTACTACATACAGACTTGGGAATGGATGATAATACCTAGAGAAAGAGAGTTAAAGTAGAAAAGAGGATCCACAAATAAGCCTTGACGTGCTCCATGCAGAGGTCACATGGGATTGGAAAAGAGAAGAGATTGAGAAGAAGCAGCTGAGAGTTAAGAAGAAAATTAGAGTGAAGGGTATTATAGAGAGAAAAGTATTTCATTCACAAAAAGAGTGAACAAATATATCAAATAATCTTTAGTTATTCAGTATGACAGGATCAAAAGTACACATTGGATTTAGTAGCATGGGAAGTTTTTCAACTTTGTATTCCTCAGTGGAAGAATAAAGTTTTAATAGAGATATAATGGGTTGAAATGATGATGGAGATAGAGGTTCTTAAGAAGGCATTTGTTCATAACTCTCTAAAATGTCTTTCTCTCTAAAGGGAAGGGAGGAGACATTATATGAATGAGGATAAAAAATCAATAAAGTTTTTGTTTTAAAGACTTTTTAAAAGATATTCCTACTTCTTGTAATAAGGGCTCCATGCAGGCTATTATACAAATGTCACCCCTTAAACATTATTTTAAGGGATAGATTTAACATAAAGAGATTGTAATTGAAATTTTTATATGACAAAATTTGTAAAATATTGAGCTTCACTACCTCAAAGTGAACTATTTCCATCCCTATATATTGACTAAATCGATTACAAAATGAGGTTTCAAGGGTATCAGACTTCTGTTTATAAGAAGGTTAATTCATTCAGTCAGCAAATATTTATTGAGCATCTACTCTGCAAGAGCACTGTTCTAGACACAAGCAAATATGCCATCAAGTAACTGAATAAACAAGAAAAATATGTTTATCACCTTAAAAAGTTATACATTTTAGTGTCTGAGTAGGCTTGAAGGGAGGTATATAGTTATGCTCAAATAGTCTACTTTCCTAAATCACTAACACTCATAAATCCTTCAGTACTGTAAAAATGTCATAAATCTGCAATAATAAAAGGCTATGATTGTTATGTAATATTGATTAATAGAATGGAATATTTAGGCAATAACCGATAAAACATGATCAGTGAAGCAGTATATATAAGCTACAAACAATAAACAAAATATTTACAAATATGCCAAGTACTAAGAAACAAAAATATGAAAAATGAAAAGAGAAAACAATGTATGGATGAGGACTTTCATGGAAGAAGCTATTTAAGTAATATGTTTAGAAATCTGTTTTTAAATATCCTTTTGCTTTACCTAGTTAGGAAATTACAATGCTATTTCCTTTTGATCAAATTAGAACTTCACAAATAATTGAAAGAGCATATGCTATACATATATATATATATATATACCCAAAGGGAAGAGGGAACATCCATTACTTCCCAGCCATATGAGTAAAAAAATAAAAGATAAAAAATAAAAGACAGTTACACTCAATTTAGTATACATTAACATTGAGTTGTGGTCATTCACAGATCAAGCCTAACTGAAAGATGTTCTGATTAGTGTTGATAGAAGCACCATGCCTAGATTGGTTTCAGCTATACAACTCATAAGTCAAATTTGGAAGCAAACTTTCAAAATTATATTTCAAAGATGTGGGCATGTCTGAAGAATAATCTGTTCCAGTACTCAATGAATATAAACATCCCTGAATTAGTATAATAACAGGATGCTTTATGTCTTCCCAGGCAGTGCAGTGGTAAAGAATCTGCCTGTCAGTGCAGGAGATGCAAGAGTTGCAGATTCAGTCCCTGGGTCGGGGAGATTGCATGGAGAAGGAAATGGCAACCTACTCCATTATTCTTGCCTGGCAAATTCCATGGACAGAGGAACCTACTGAGCTAGAGTCCATGGGATCTCAAATTATCCGACATGACTGAGCAACTGAGCCCAGCACAGCACAGGATGTGATATGGGACTCAGTTCAGTTCAGTTCAGTTCAGTCGCTCAGTCGTGTCCGACTCTTTACAACCCCATGAATCGCAGCACGTCAGGCCTCCCTGTCCATCACCAACTCCCAGAGTTCACTCAGACTCATGTCCATCGAGTCAGTGATGCCATCCAGCCATCTCATCCTCTGTTGTCCCCTTCTCCTCCTGCCTTCAATCTTTTCCAGCATCAGGGTCTTTTCAAATGAGTTAGTTCTTCACATCAGGTGGCCAAAGTATTGGAGTTTCAGCTTCAGCATCAGTCCTTCCAATGAATATTCAGGACTGATTTCCTTTAGGATGGACATATATACATATAATAGAATACTATAGAATACTGCTGCTGCTGCTGCTGCTAAGTCGCTTCAGTCGTGTCCGACTCTGTGCAACCCCATAGACGGAAGCCCATCAGGCTCCCCCATCCCTGGGATTCCCCAGGAAAGAACACTGGAATGGGTTGCCATTTCCTTCTCCAATGCATGAAAGTGAAAAGTGAAAGGGAAGTCGTTCAGTCATGTCCAACTCTTAGTGACCCCATGGACTGCAGCCTACCAGGCTCCTCCATCCATGGGATTTTCCAGGCAAGAGTATTGGAGTGGGGTGCCATTGCCTTCTCCGTAATAGAATACTACTTGGCCATAAAATGATTAAATCTTCCCATTTGCAACAACATGGAAGGAACTTGAGAAGTATTGTGCTAAGTGAAAGAAGTCAGAAAAAGAAATACTATATTATTTCACTCTTCTATGGAATATAAAAATAAAACAAGCAAATTTTAAAAAGTAATTAACAAACTAAACAAAAACAAGCACATAGATACAGAACTTATAAATATTTTACTTGAACAGATTATGACCTAAAATAAACCACCGTTGTAACAAAATACAAATAGTTTAAAAAGTAAGTAAGCCATCAAAATTAAAAATCATTGAGTCATAACCATATATCAGAAACTGTGATATCTGATTTAAATTAGTATAAGTCTAGTGTGCCAGGCACACTCCTGAGTTTTTTATGTATTGCTATAGCATCACTATGAACAAAGCTAGTGGAGGTGACGGAATTCCAGTGGAGCTATTTCAAATCCTGAAATTTGATGCTGTGAAAGTGCTGCACTCAATATGCCAGCAAATGTGGAAACTCCACAGCAGCCACAGGGCTGGAAAAGGTCAATTGCAAAGGAAGGCTATACCAAAGAATGCTCAAACTACCACACAATTGCACTTATCTCACATGCTAGAAAAGTAATGCTCAAATTTCTCCAAGCCAGGCTTCAACAGTATGTGCACCAAGAACTTCCAGATGTTCAAGCTGGATTTAGAAAAGGTGGAGGAACCAGAGATCAAATTCCCAAAATCCACTGGATCATCGAGAAAGCAAGAGGTTTCCAGAAAAAAACATCTACTTCTGCTTTATTGACTATGCCAAAGTCTTTGACTGTGTGAATCATAGCAAATTGGAAAATTCTTCAAGAGATGGAAATAACATACCACCTGACCTGCCTCTTGAGAAATCTGTACGTAGGTCAGGAAGCAACAGTTAGAACTAGATATGGAAAAACAGACCAGTTCAAATTGGGAAAGAAGTACGTCAAGGCTGTATATTGTCACCCTGCTTATTTAAGTTATATGCAGAATACATCATGCAAAATGCTGGGCTGGATGAAGCACAAACTGGAACCAAGATTGCTGGGAGAAATATCAATAACCTCAGATATGCAGATGACAGCACCCTTATGACAGAAAGCGAAGAAGAACTAAAGAGCCTCTTGAAAGTGAAAGAGGGGAGCAAAAAAGTTGGCTTAAAACTCAACATTCAGAAAACTAAGATCATGGCATTCGGTCCCAACTCTTCATGGCAAATAGATGGGTAAACAGTGGAAATCGTTAACATTTATATGTTACTTTGATAAAAAATAAAGTAAAAGGTATAGAAATTTATAGCATATTTAATGAAAAATAAGCACTTAGAGAATTAAATACAATAGAAATTTAAAAATGGTAATATTCATTACCGGATAGAAGTGATAAAAGCTTGAAAATCTCCAAAAAGATAGATTTTTGAAAAGTTTAAAATAAATAATAATAAACAAATGATTATATCACAAAGCTTATCACATAACTTCCAGAACAAGCAAAATAAGTAAAAGGTAAGAGAATACAGATGTCAAAGCAGATAAGATCATTCTGAACCAGTTTTCTTCACAGACTCATCTATTGGAAGCCTTCACCCTTCCACACACAAACCTCAATCTCATCACTTGTTTGGTTTTGTTCATTTAATTTCTGAAGATCTTCATGCTCTTTGACATCTAGATCTTCTCCTATGCCCTCTACTATGTCTGGAAATTTAACTCTGGTTACCTTAGGTGTCAGTTTTGATGTTTCTCTCTGGAAAATTTCACTGGTATCTTCCTACGTTTCTTCTGGGCCGGTGTTCCTCTTGGCACTCTCCGCTATTTGAGCACTTGTTAAGCTGTCTTTCTCATTCCAGTTTATATCCCAATCTCTGAATGTTATCCTCACAAAGGCAGGAATGTGTTCATATTCTATGCCACGGCTGTGAAAACAAAACACATTTTGTTTTCCTTTAATAAATGAATATTCTAGTTATAACTGTGGAGTAAACTTCTCTTAGAATCTGAGATGATAGACAAAAACAAACAAAGCTGTTCTATCGTAGTCTACTTTGCTTCCTGTTCCAGTTGTGAGAAGATCAAGGATTATTTTGCGTATCTTCATAGTGTTTTCAGATGGTCTGATATCTTGCTTGAAATGTAACATCCACTGTGATGCTTAATTATCACAATATTACTAAATGGCAACCCATTCCAGTACTCTTGCCTGGAAAATTCCATGGACTGAGGAGCCTGGTAGGCTACAGTCCATGGGATCGCAAAGAGTCGGACATGACTGAGTGACTTCAGTTCAGTTCAGTATCCTAATTTTCTCAATTTCTTATATAGATGTTGCCATAATCATATAGCATTCCTCTACTACAAACATTTTTCCATAATATGAAACAATTTGTTTAAAGCTTAACTTTTATGAATCCTTTCAGAAATTTTTCACTTTCATCATATTTGCCTCAATAGGTTCTCTGTGCTATGTAAATAAAAAAGTAGGCTATAATACTATTGAAAGTTAATTATATATGTGATATCTGTCCAGTGTTTATCAACCGCATGTATGTTTATAGGTGCCTTTTACAGAACTACTAAAGGGTATATTTCCTGTATCATTCTTTAATTCAAATCAGTAGTTCATGACCATTTCAGTCAGTTCAATCTCTCAGTTGTGTCTGACTCTTTGTGACCCCATGGACTGCAGCACGCCAGGCTTCCCTCTCCATCACCAACTCCCAGAGTTTACTCAACCTCATGTCCATTGACTCAGTGATGCCATCTAACCATTTCATCCTCTGTTGTCCCCTTCTTCCACCTTCAGTCTTTCCCAGAATCAGAGTCTTTACAAATGAGCTAGTTCTTCACATCAGGTAGCCAAAGTATCGGAGTTTCAGCTTCAGCATCAGTTCTTCCAATGGATATTCGGGACTGATTTCCTTTAGGATGGACTGGTTGGATCTCTTTGCTGTCCAAGGGACTCTCAAGAGTATTCTCCAATACCACAGTTCAAAAGCATCAGTTCTTCGGTGCTCAACTTTCTTTATAGTCCAACTCTCACATCCATACATGAATACTGGAAAAACCATAGCTTTGACTAGATGGAACTTTGTTGGCAAAGTAATGTCTCTGCTTTTTAATATGCTCTCTAGTTTGGTCATAACTTTCCTCCAAAGAGCAAGCATCTTTTAATTTCATGGCTTCAGTTCCCATCTGCTGTGATTTGAGAGCCCAAAATAATAAAGTCTGTCACTGTTTCCCCATCTATTTGCCATAAAGTTGTAGGACCAGATGCCATGATCTTTGTTTTCTGAATGTTGAATTTTAAGCCAACTTTTTCACTCTCCTCTTACACCTTCATCAAGAGGCTCTTTAGTTCTTCTTCACTTTCTGCCATAAGAGTGCTGTCATCTGCATATCTGAGGTTATTGATATTTCTCCCAGCAATCTTGATTCCAGCTTGTGTTTTTTCCAGTCCAGCATTTCTCATGATGTACTCTGCATATAAGTTAAATAAGCAGGGTGACAATATACAGCCTTGACATACTCCTTTCCCAATTTGGAACCAGTCTGTTGTTCCATGTCCAGTTCTAACTGTTGCTTCTTGACCTGCATACAGACTTCTCTTTTTTTTTTTTTTTTTGAAGGTTTCCATACTTTAATTTTTTAACATAATGCAGTTTGTTTTCTGATTTTAAAAGTATAATACTCATGCATAATGTCCAAGAAAAAAATATCAGAAGTGACAATATCACCTACAGATGAATCACATTTAGAAGTTTATTCTTCAATTCATCAAGTAAAATAATTTTAGAATTTTTCTTATAGTTTATACCCAGTTTTTTGGTTAATTATTCAGAAACCATACAAAAAAAAACTAAAAATAGGAAATTCATTATAATTTTTCTTTTAGCTGATAATAACATCTTTGTGTGTGTTAATTTTTTTGAACAACAAAAAAAAAAGTAGCAAGAAAAATGCACTTTTGCACCTTTGTCAAACTTTTTTGTCTAGTAAATCAGATTTAAATTCAGATGAAGTTCTTAGAATGTTTGCTTGCCACCTGGGAATGGTCTCCCTGTGGATACTGCAGACACAGAGAGATTAATACCATGATAAAGTGCTCTGAGAATCTCAGAAAACGTTCTTGGATGGAAACAAACAAAAAAAGTTAAATAGTACCCATTTTGAAAAAAAAAATAAAGAAGCTGTATTGAAAAACACATTTATATCCGAGCAAGTAAAATATACCCCAATTATCTAGCATTTGAAGTTCTTAGAATGTTTGCTTGCCACCTGGGAATGGTCTCCCTGTGGATACTGCAGACACAGAGAGATTAATACCATGATAAAGTGCTCTGAGAATCTCAGAAAACATTCTTGGATGGAAACAAACAAAAAAAGTTAAATAGTACCCATTTTGAAAAAAAAAATAAAGAAGCTGTATTGAAAAACACATTTATATCCGAGCAAGTAAAATATACCCCAATTATCTAGCATTCTTTAGAATCACTATTTCAACAGTTGAAAGAGAACTCAAACGTGAAATTCAGTGATTATTTTTCATCAATATATTTTTAAAGTAATTACCATCTTCATTTATCTCAACAGTCTGGAAATTTGTTGCTCACAGTTCAAAGTGGTTTCTAATATGAACATAATATTTTAAAGAATAGTTCAGAAATTGAATATATTTGCAACATTATCATTTTTAAGATTATTTCTATCAGAAGCTGTCTCTTATACACATCTTATGTTACTTTGATAAAAAATAAATGGTCAGAGAAGATCCCACATGCTACAAAGTGCAGCCAAAATAAAATAGCAAAGAAAAATTCAAATTCTTAAATATATGCTCTAGCCCTGTGTATTTATTTGAAAGGCAGTGCAAAATACAAATTGAGTCCTTTAAATGAATCACTTGGGAAGGTAACAAGGACTAACTCCAAATAATATGAGGTCAAATTCTGATAAGAAAAAGAGTTTGCTAGTTTATGTTTTAAAAACTCTTCTTTTGAGAAAAACCTGTTAGATAGGGGAGCAAGTTAAGTGACATGTCAAAAGTAGAACAGGAGAGCTTCTGTCAGAGGCACAGTGGTGAACTGTGACTTCAACTAAATTGTGGATTGATAGGATACTGGCATCACAACCTGCCTCTGCTGCCCTGACAGGATGCAACATTTTCAAAATGCTTGAAGTGCCCACTACAACACTTAATGCCAGTGAGGAATGCTGAATTGTTGGAAAACTTCCTGTTCTTATTACTGTGGGACTTTCTCGAGATTTTGCTTATTAGACTATCTTTGAGTTTAAAAGAATCTCAAACTTAAAAATGCCTGTCCACTTGTTAGGTAGGAAATTAGGCATGAGCAATGAGGGGTGGCCTAGCTGAAAAAGATGCAAGCTGATCTCTGAACCCCATCCCAATACACCCAGGAGAACTCACAGATATGCTACAAAATAACCACAGAGGCTTTTCCAACTCCTGCACATGTGCCCTAAGGACACAGTGGATAAACTAACCACAGAGGTTTTCTCAAATAACCTTAGGCAGCTAGAAGCCCATTTAATATTCTAAAGTTCATAAATATTCTACACATATATACTTCTTATTATAATAGACTGAATTATGGGAAGACATACACAATAGAACCTGTTGTCATATAACTTGCAATTGTCGATCAGCCTTGAGCACATGCCCATTAGCGTCCCTTTTCTTGATTGGTGGTGGGTACAAGCCTTATTTTGCACAGGGCACAACCGAAAGGAGGAGATGGGAAGCATAAAAAGGGAGAAGCCAGGAGGGATTAGCACAACAATGACTCCTTTGGAGTCCCCTGCTCCCATGTCTTGGGAGTGTCTATCTCACAAAATATCTGTCTTCTTTAACTGAACTGAGCTGTAACTTGTCTGTTTTAAAGCCTGTAGTCTGTTCCAAATTTTTATTGTAATGAGATAAGAATAAGGGAAAAGAAATAAACCAACCTGACACACCCATATCTTATATATAGATGATATATATCAAGTCATAATTAGCCTACAGATAAGATAGTAGTTTTTCATTTTTAAAGTTACTGTTTGCTTATATATTTCCACACATTTTGCTTTCCTCAAGGGCTATAATGCTTTCAAAAGTGTTTGGTATTCATGTATATGCAAGCAAAGTAACTTAAGGGCTGAAATTCCAACACTAGCTGGCTCAGCCACCTTTTTGCATATTCACACATGCAGTCTTTCAATGAGCTATATTCAGGATGACATTCACTACCAGATGGACTTCTAATATTATTTTGCTCTTTAGCCAAGTGTTTTGTTAATACTGATATTCATTTCATTCAGTCAGTCATGTCTGACTCTCTGCAACCCCATGGACTGCAGCACTCCAGGCTTCCCTCACCATCAACAGCTCCTGGAGCTTACTCAAACTCATGTCCATTGAGTCAGTGATGCCATCCTACCAACTAATCTTCTGTAGTCCCCTTCTTCTCCTGCCTTCAGCCTTTACCAGGATCAGGGTCTTTTCAAACAAGTCAGTTCTTTGCATCAGGTGGCCAAAGTATTGGGGTTTCAGCTTCAGTATCAGTCCCTCCAATGAACGCATTTAGGATGGACTGGTTGGATCTCCTTGCAGTCCAAGGGACTCTCAAGAGTCTTCTCCAACACCACAGTTCAAAAGCATCAATTCTTCTGCCCTCAGTTTTCTTTATAGTCCAACTCTCACATCCATACATGACTACTGGAAAAACCATATCTTCGACTAGATGGATCTTTGTTGGCAAAATAATGTCTCTGCTTTTTAATATGCTGTCTAGGTTGGTCATAGCTTTTCTTCCAAGGAGCAAGCATCTTTTAATTTCACGGCTGCAGTTACCTTCTTCAGTGATTTTGGAGCCTTCCAAAAAAATAAATTCTCTTACTGTTTCCACTGTTTCCTGAACTGTTGGCCATGAAGTGATGGGAGCAGAGGCCATGATCTTAGTTTACTGAATGCTGAGTTTTAAACCAAGTTTTTCACTCTCCTCTTTCACTTTCATCAAGAGGCTCTTTAGTTCTTCTTCACTTTCTGCCATAAGGGTGGTATCATCTGCATATCTGAGATTATTGATATTTCTCCCGGCAATATTGACTCCAGCTTGTGCTTCATCCAAGACAGCATTTCGCATGATATATTCTGCATATAAGTTAAATAAGCAGGGTAACAATATAGATCCTTGACATACTCCATTCTCAGTTTGGAACCAATCAGTTGTTCCATGTCCAGTTCTAACTGTTGTTTCCTCACTTGCACACAGAATTCTCTGGGGGCAGGTAAGATGCTCTGGTATTCCCATCTCCTTAAGAATTTTTGACAGTTTGTTGTGATCCACAGTCAAAGGCTTTGGCATAGTTAATAAAGCAGAGGTAGCTGTTTTTCTGGAATTCTCTTGCTTTTTTGATGATCCAACAGATGGCAATTTGATCTCTGGTTCCTCTGCCTTTTCTATATACAGCCTGAACATCTGGAAGTTCTTGGTGCATGTACTGTTGAAGCCTGGCTTGTAGAATTTTGAGCGTGTGAGATGAGTGCAATTGTGCGGTAGTTTGAGGATTTTTTGGCATTGCCTTTTTTGGGGATTGGAATGAAAACTGACCTTTTCTGGTCCCGTGGCCACTGCTGAGTTTTCCAAATTTGCTGGCATATTGAGTAGAGCACTTTCACAGCATCATCTTTTAGGATTTGAAATAGCTCAACAGGAATTCCATCACCTCCACTAGCTCTGTTCGTAGTGATGATTCCTAAGGCCCCTGTGACTTCAGTTCAGTTCAGTTCAGTTGCTCAGTCATGTCTGACTCTGAGACCCCATGAACTGCAGCATGCCAGGCCTCCCTGTCCATTACCATCTCCCAGAGTTCACTCAAACTCATGTCCATTGTGTCAGCGATGATATCCAACCATCTCATTGTCTGTCATCCCCTTCTCCTCCTGCCCTCAATCTTTCCCAGCATCAGGGTCTTTTCCAGTGAGTCAGCTCTTTACATCAGGTGGCCAAAGTATTAGAGTTTCAGCTTCAACATTAGTCCCTCCAATGAATACCCAGGACTGACCTCTCTTAGGATGGACTGGTTGGATCTCCTTGCAGTCCAAGGGACTCTCAAGAGTCTTCTCCAACACCACAGTTCAAAAGCACCAATTCTTCTACCCTCAGCTTTCTTTTTATCCAGTTCTCACATCCATACATGACTACTGGAAAAACCACAGCCTTGACTAGAAGGACCTTTTTTGACAAAGTAATGTCTCTGCTTTTTAATATGCTGTCTAGGTTGGCCATAACTTTCCTTGCAAGGAACAAGCGTCTTCTAATTTCATGACTGCAATCACCATCTGCAGTGATTTTGGAGCCTGCAAAAATAAAGTCAGCCACTGTTTTCACTGTTTCCCCATCTATTTGCCATGAAGTGATGAGACCATGTGCCATGATCTTAGTTTTCTGAGTGTTGAGCTTTAAGCCAACTTTTTCACTCTCCTCTTTCGCTTTCAACAAGAGGCTCTTTAGTTCTTCTTTACTTTCTGCCATAAGGGTGGTGTCATCTGCATATCTGAGGTTACTGATATTTCTCCCAGTAATCTTGATTCCATCCTGTGCTTCCTCCAGCCCAGTGTTTCTCATGATGTACTCTGCATATGAGTTAAATAAGCAAGGTGGCAATATACAGCCTTGACATACTCCTTTTCCTATTTGGAACCAGTCTGTTGTTCCATGTCCAGTCCTAACTGTTGCTTCCTGACCTGCATATAGATTTCTCAAGAGGCAGGTCAGGTGGTCTGATATTCCCATCTCTTGAAGAATTTTCCACAGTTTTTTGTGATCCAACACAAAGGCTTTGGCATAGTCAATAAAGCAGAAATAGATGTTTTTCTGGAACTCTCCCTTTTTCCATGATCCAGTGGATATTGACAATTCGATCTTTGGTTCCTATGCCTTTTCTAAAATCAGCTTGAACATCTGGAAGTTCATGGTTCATATATTGCTGAAGTCTGGCTTGGAGAATTTTGAGCATTATTTTACTAGCTTGTGAGATGAGTGCAATTGTGCAGTAGTTTAAGCATTCTTTGGCACTACCCCTCTTTGAGAATGGACTGAAAACTGACCTTTTCCAGTCCTGTGGCCACTGCTGAGTTTTCCAAATTTACTGACATATTGAGTACAGCACTTTCACAGCATCATCTTTTAGAATGTGAAATAACTCAACTGGAATTTCATTGCTTCCACTAGCTTTGTTTGTAGTGATGCTTCCTAAGGCCCACCTGACTTCACATTCCAGGATGTCCGGCTCTAGGTGAGTGGGAGTGATCACACCTTCATGATTATCTGGGTCGTGAAGATCTTTTTGTACAGGTCTTCTGTGTATTCTTGCCACCTCTTCTTAATATCTTCTGCTTCTGTTAGATCCATGCCATTTCTGTCCTTTATTGAGCCCATCTTTGCATGAAATGTTCCCTTGGTATCTCTAATTTTCTTGAAGAGATCTCTAGTCTTTCCTATTCTATTGCTTTCCTCTATTTATTTGCATTGATCTCTGAGGGAGGGTTTCTTATCTCTCCTTGCTATTCTTTGGAACTCTGCATTCAAATGGGTATATCTTTTCTTTTCTCCTTTGCTTTTTGCTTCCTTTCTTTGCACAGCTATTTTTAAGGCCTCCTCAGACAGCCATTTTGCTTTTTTGCATTTGTTTTCTTAGGGATGGTTTTGCTCCCTGTCTCCTGTACAGTGTCACGAACCTCCGTCCATAGTTCATTAGGCACTCTATCAGATCTAATCACTTAAATCTATTTCTCACTTCTACTGTATAGTCATAAGGGATTTGATTTAGGTCATATCTGAATAGTCTAGTGGTTTTCCCCACTTTCCTCAATTTAAGTCTGAATTTGGCAATAAGGAGTTCATTATCTGAGCCACAGTTTGCTCCCACTTGATTTCCCATTCCAGGATGTCTGGCTCGAGGTGAGTGATCACACCATTGTGGTTATCTGGGTCATGAAGATTTTTTTATATAGTTCTTCTGTGTTTTCTTGCCACCTCTTCTTAATATCTTCTGATTCTGTTAGGTCCATATCATTTCTTTCCTTTATTGTGCCCATCTTTGCATGAAATGTTCCCTTGGTATCTCTACTTTTCTTGAAGAGATCTCTACTCTTTCTCCTCTATTGTTGCCCTCTATTTCTTTGCATTGATCAGTGAGGAAGGTTTCATATCTCTACTTGCTATTCACTGGAACTTTGCATTCAAATGGGTATATCTTTCCTTTCTTCTTTTCCTTTAGCTTCTCTTCTTTTCTCAGCTATTTTACGGCCTCCTCAGACAGCCATTTGGATGTTTTGTATTTCTTTTTCTTGGGTATGGTATTGATCACCACCTGCTGAACAATGTCATGAGCCTCCATCTATAGTTCTGCAGGCATTCTGTGTATCAGATCTAATCACTTGAATCTATTTGTCACTTTCATTGTATATGATTTAGGTCATAACTGAATGGTCTAGTGGTGTTCCCTACTTTCTTCAATTTAAATCTGAATTTGGCAATAAAGAGTTCATGATCTGAGCCACAGTCAGCTCCTGATCTTCTTTTTGCTAACTGTATAGAGCTTCTCCCTCTTTGGCTACAAAGAATAAAATCAGTCTGATTTTGCTATGGACCACCTGGTGATATCCATGTGTAGAGTCTTCTCTTGTGTTGTTGGAAGAGGGTGTTTGCTGTGACCAGTGTGTTCTCTTGACAGAACTCTGTTAGCCTTTGCCCTGTTTTGTTTTGTACTCTAAGGCCAAAGTTGCCTGTTACGCCAGGTATCTCTTCATTTCCTACTTTTGCATTCTAGTCTCCTTTAATGAAAAGGACATCTTTTTTGGGTGTTACTAGAAGGTCTTGTAGGTCTTCATAGAACAATTCAACTTCAGCTTCTTCAGCATTACTGGTTAGGGCACAGACTTGGATTACTATGAGACTGAATGGTCTGCCTTGGAAATGAACAGAGTCACTCTGTTGTTTTTGAGATTGCATCCAAGTACTGCATTTTGGACTCTTTTGCTGACTCTGTGGGCTACTCCATTTCTTCTAGGGGATTCTTGTCCACAGTAATAGATAAAATGGTCATCTGAGTTAAATTCACCCATTCCAGTCCATTTTAGTTCACTGATTCCTAAAATGTGAACTTTCACCCTTACCATCTCCTGTATGACCACTTCCAATTTACCTTGTTTCATGGGTCTAACATTCCAGGTTCCTATGTAATATTGTTCTTTACAGCATTGGACCTTGCTTCTATAACCAGTCATATCCACAACTGAGTTTTGTTTTGCTTTGGCTCCATCTCTTCATTCTTTCTGGAGCTATTTCTCCACTTTTCTCCAGTAGCGTATTGGGCCCATACCAACCTGGGGAGTTCATCCTTCAGTGTCCTATCTTTTTGCTTTTTCATACTGTTCATGGGGTTCTGAAGGCAAGAATACTAAAGTAGTTTGCCATTCCCTTCTCCAATGGACCACGATTTGTGAGACCTCTCCACCATGACCCATCCATCTTGAATGGCCCTACATGGCATGGCTCATAGTTTCACCGAGTTAGAAAAGGCTGTGGTACATGTGATCAGTTTGGTTAGTTTTCTGTGATTCTCCTTTTCATTCTGTCTGCCCTCTGATGGATAAGGTTAAGAGGCTTACAGAAGCTTCCTGATGGGAGAGACTGAGTGGGAATCTGGGTCTTGTTTTAACGGGAAGGGCTGTGTTCAGTAAATTATTAATCCAATTTTCTTTTGATGGGTGGGTCATATCCTCCCATGGTCATATCATAACATAAGTGCCTTACACAACAGTGTAAATCAATTATACTTCAATAAATTTAAAGCAAACAAACACAAAAATGCCTTTAACAAAAGGCAATTGATGAGTTTGAGCAAGCTCCAGGAGTTGGTGATGAACAGGGAAGCCTGGCAGGCTGCAATCCATGAGGTCAGACATAAATGAGCAACTGAACTGAATAGTTCAGTTGTACTGTACTTGTACTGTACTTGTACTGTACTTGTACTGTCAAGGTTAATCTGTTATTTAATAAGGATATCAGGAATATGAATGTGCTGGTTGATCCTAGTTCTTCTCTACTATGAATCACAAATCATGAGTAGACCAAATGTTGAGGCCTCATCAACATATGAATAAATATAAAGTCATGTTTCCATATTACAGATGTTTGTGTTTCCCCCTCATAATGCTGCATCTCAAACCAAGCAAAACAGAATGCTCTCTTGTTACTTACTTTGACTCTAAAGAGGAGAATGTCCTTTGTTCTCATAATGTAGTGAGTTCTCAACTCAGGGTCTTCCTCTGCTGCTGCCCAGCTCCCCCTGTGCATTGTCATTGTCCCTTAAATCATCCCAAAGGAATGTCCTATTTCACCTGCCAATGGAGTTTCTTAGAAAATAAGTAATAGCCTCATCAGAGATGTTTCTCCTGATTCTGCAAAAATGTCTCACTCTCTGTGATACAAGAATAGGCTGGGTTGTGAGTGCAGGCAGAAAAACATGACTACCTTTTCAACTCTGAGCCCAAACTGTTCATATGTGCCTCAAACCACAGTATGTGAATCCAAAATTTCAAGAATATTCTCATAAAGTAAGTTTTTCTGTCTCTTCTCTCAGTTACTCATAACCTGCTAGCAACTCTCCAAAGTAAAAGTGAACAACAAAAGCCACCATGAATAAAAATCAACAGCAAAACCACTGGTGTCCTCACTAAGGAAATAAACTCTCTCCATTCAAGCACACACAAAAATATATTTTTCTCATTTTCTCACTTCACCTCGCAAACAAATGAAGTAAACTTTCTTAAACATACAACTCCAGTACATGTACATCTACAATATATATTACCTCTGGTATAATTCCTGGTTAACAGTGTTCCTAGACACTGGCTAAATCCAAAGTCCATTAAGGTGATTTGCCTAAAATGAAGGACCCTGCTCCTAATATAAATTGAAATCTCCACCTCAGAAGGCAAGTGAAAATACAACTTATAAATTATTATTTTTCCAACCTTTTGTATAAAAAACAATAGGTTACAGCCTCAACCAGAGTGCCCAATTACATATGAAATCCAAATGCCTCTGTGAAACTTTAAACAATTTTATTGGCTATGACTACTCCTGGCTTAACTCTAGGAGAAGCCTGCCAAACAAATGTTTACCCTTGGATTAGTAAAACACCAGTTCAAATCATGTGTTATAAATTGTTGTATTGCTGTACAATATAGCTAACTACTTGATTTTTTTTTCCAGGAAGATTGCACTAAAGAAATTAAATGGCATTCATCAAATATTTAAGCATATGTCAAGCACGGTGATTCCCTAGTGGCTCAGACGGTAACGCATCTGCCCTCAATGCGGGAGACCAGTGTTCGATCCCTGGGTCGGGAAGATCCCCTGGAGAAGGAAATGGCAACCCACTCCAGTGCTCTTGCCTAGAAAATTCCATGGATGGAGGAGCTGGTGGGCTACAGCCCATTGGGTCGCAAAGCGTTGGACACAACTGAGCAACTTCACTTTCACTTTCAAGCACTGTGTTAATGGCTTTATATTATTATGAAAACTCTTTAGCATGATGAAAATGAGGATTTGCAGAAACTGAAATGCAGAGGGTATGAGAAACTGGAGGGAGAGGGAAATGGCAAGCCACTCCAGAATTCTTGCCTGGAGAATCCCAGGGACAGAGGATACTGGTGGGCTGCCGTCTCTGGGGTCACACAGAGTTGGACACGACTGAAGTGACTTAGCAGCAGCAGCAGCAGCAGCATGAGAAGCTGGAAGTTCTTAACCAAGGAGAAAAGACACACATAGAATTACCAATGAAACCAACAGAAAAACAGCATGAATGTGAACTCGTGATTGTTGCCTCTAATTCATCTGCACCAAGAGCAATCTTGGCAAGCCTAACATAGGCTAATGGGCTTTTGTGATTGCTTTTAACTTAATAAACTCCAAACCAGCTGCCTTTCTTGAAGCACCATCTCACAGATACTCATCTTGAAAACCTGTTTCCAGTATGTCCCATAGCTCTCTGATGTGCTACCGTCTTTCCAAGTCATTTTTTTCCTCCATGTTTTAGATAAGTTTTATCACTGTTTTCTACTTTACATTTTTCCACAATGTCTAACTTGCCATCAATCATATCCAGTGTATGTTTATCTCATCCATTGTAGTTCTCCTCTTTAAACCTTCCCTTTCTCTACTTAACATTTTTGCTCATTCCTCAAACTTCCTGAATATGTAAAACACAGTCATACTCTTTCAAAGACCTTTTCTACTAGTGCTATCATCGTTATCAAAGTCAGTTGACAGATTTTCTCCACATGAAGGTTATCATGTCTTTGGTTTTTGCATGGCTGGAACTTTTTATTGGATCCTAGGCATTATAATAGACATGAATTTGAGCAAACTCTGGGAGATAGTGGAGGACAGAGGAGCCTGGCAGGCTACAGTCCATGTAGACTGTCAGACATGACTTAGAGACCCAACACCAACAACATTTTAAATTTTGCTGTATTAGATGTTGAACATTTTTGTATTTCTATAAATATTTTTTAGCTTTATTCTGGAGTATAGATACTTGGAAACACNGAATTTGAGCAAACTCTGGGAGATAGTGGAGGACAGAGGAGCCTGGCAGGCTACAGTCCATGTAGACTGTCAGACATGACTTAGAGACCCAACACCAACAACATTTTAAATTTTGCTGTATTAGATGTTGAACATTTTTGTATTTCTATAAATATTTTTTAGCTTTATTCTGGAGTATAGACACTTGGAAACACTGTAATCTTTGGGGGCTTGCTTTTAAACTTTTGGATGGTAATATAATAGCATTTATTCAAGGTTCTATTTTTTTTTCTCTCTCACTACTGAGTACGCTACAATATGCCCCATAAATTATGAAGTTCTCCACTTTCACTGATGGAAAATGTACTATTTCTAGCCATGTGTGAGCTCTGGGGACTATCCATTGAATTCTTTCTGCCAATTCTTTTCCATATTTGGGTAGTTTCTTCCTATGCGGTTCCTGAACAGTGCTCAACTAAATATTTATGGGGTATTTGAATCTCTGGAGTTTTCTCTCTGTTCCTTTCTCTTCTTTATAGTACTCTGAAAGAAATTCTAACTGGTCTTCACAGACACCCAGTTCTATCATTTGTACTTAAGGAGATTTATCAGGCTCCATGTTGCTTCCTTTCTTTGTTCCAACATCTGATATCTACTACAGGCAGTAAACTGGAGTAATTGTTTGGCTCACCTCATTTGGTTTCCATCTCTGAGAGACCATTGTTCTTTGTTGCCTATTTTCAAAGTCTTAAGAATCATTGTTTCATCTATTTTTATTGTTTTCTAAATTGTTTCAGCTAGTGTTATAGATTGAAAAGTGAAAGTGTAAATGTTGCTCAGCCACGTCTGACTCTTTGTGACCCCATGGACTATAGCCTGCCAGGCTCTTCTGTCCATGGGATTTTCTAGGCAAGAATACTGGATTGGTTTGCCATTTCCTACCCCAGGGGATCTTCCCAACCCAGTTATGAAAGTGGGTTCGATTGTCTCCTGCAATGCAGGCAGAATATCCCTTCAAATTCACATGTCAAGGTCCTAACCCTTAATGTGGCTATATTAGGACATGGGATCTCTAAGGAAATATTTAAGTTTGAATGAGGTCCTGAGAGTGGGGCCTTGAGCCAACAGGATTAGTGTCCTTATAAGAAGAGCCATCAGAGTGCTTTCTCTCTTCCTCTTTCTTCACCCCACAGGAGCACAGAGGAGATACACTATGAGGACACGGCAAGAAGGTAACCATTTGCAAGCCAGAAAGAACTGCCTCATCAGAAACCAAATCTGCTGGCCCCTTGATCTTGAACTTCTGGTCTCCAGAAGCATGAGGAAACACATTTCTGTTGTTTACACCCTTCAGTTTGTGGTATTTTGTTATAGCAACCCAAATGGATTAATACAAGGCTCATTCCAGTCAGTCTATCTTGGCTGAAAGCAGAAGCTGCAGGTAAGTGGTTCTAACTGCACCCAGGCACAAATCCATCCATGGGGTCTCTAAGAGTCAGATACAACTGAGCGACTTGACTTTCACTTTTCACTTTCATGCATTGGAGAAGGAAATGGCAACCCACTCCAGTGTTCTTGCCTGGAGAATCCCAGGGACGGGGGAGCCTGGTTGGCTGTGGTCTACAGGATCGCACAGAGTCGGACACGACTGAAACGACTTAGCAGCAGCAGCAGCAGCGATACAGAGAACATGGAGGTGAAAGTAAAAAGCTTATATCAGCAAGGTCCAGTAATATTAGTACTAATAACATTCATCAAGCATCTAATCATGCATTAAGCACAGTATTAAAAGCTTTACTTTTATTATATAATTCCTTTCTCTTCAAAAATCTAGAGAAGTCTAGAACTTCTACTCAAAATAACACTCTTCCTAGACATTTAAACCTCCATAGGCAGTGGTGAGAGGACTTGTGTGACCCAGTTACCTGCCAGGATCCTTATGCCTGATTTATCTCCCATTTTTGACACCTATTATGCCTTGATATATACAAACTAGTTTCATTAAGTATCCAATTTCACCAAAGAGTTACAATTTATAACAAGGCAAATGAATGCCATAGCTAAAATTAATATATTTGGAATTAGCAGCTTAGCAAGTAGAACAGTAACAAATTAAATACACCAGAGTAGTGATTTAGAAAACCAGAAGTCAGATCAATAGAAAACATTGAAACTGCAGTAAAGATAAAAAGTATGAAAAATATAGAAAAAGTCATAAGAGACTTGAAGGACATAGTAAACATTCTATATGTATGTACATGGATGGAGAGGTGGATGAGAGTAAATTTAAAGTATTATGTGAAGAGAAAATGTTCCCAAAACCATGAACGACATCAAGCCACAGATTCAATAAGCTCTGAAAATCCCAAAAGATAAAGAAAACCACTCTAACATGTATCATACCAAAACTGCTAAAAACCAAAAGCTAAATGGAAAATGTTAAAGTACCAAGAAAAAAATGGGTATCTTATCTTCATAGGAGCAGCAATAAGAAAGAAATTTTCTCAATAGTAATTATGACAGACAAAGGATAATGGAATGACACTTTACAATGCAGAAAGAAAATAACAGCCAATCTAAAAAGCCCATGATCAATAAAAATAATCTTCCAAACTACAGGCAAGATAAATATGTTTTCAGACCAACAGAACGTAAAAGAAAAATTTTTTTTGCCAGAAAACTTGTACTTAAAAACAAACAAAAACAAGCAAAAGTGAGTTCTGCAGGAAGGCAGGAAGAAAATAATCCAGATGGAAACATGGATATGAAGGAAGGATTGAAGAGCATATTGATAGGAGAGTAAATGTAGAAAAAATATCATTAGGTATATATTGGTTGCATTTATTTATATTTATGACATCTCCTCTGGAATGAGCATGTGCACATCAAATTTTTATTTCAACATCCCTTATTTCAATCTAATATGCATCTCAGACTTAATGTGTACACAGTAGAAACCATAGTCTTCCTTCCAAATGTACTGCTTCTTCCATAACTGTCAGTATTTTGGTAAATGGTAACTTCATCTTTCCAACTATTTGGGTAAAATAGCTTGGAGTCAACTTTTACTCCAACTTCATACATATTTATCTCCAAACTTTCAATAGGAAGGCTACCTTTACACTACTTTCAGAATCAAATGACAGTACCTCCACTATTACCAGTCTGGTCCATCTTTTACTTGCATTATCTTAACAGCATCCTAAATGATATCCCTGCTTCTCCTTTCCCTGCACACATAGCTTATTCTCAAAACACAGCTAGAGACATCTTATCATCCCAAACCTAAATTAGATCGTGTCACTGCTAAAAACTTTAGCAAGTTTCCATGGCCTGTGATGTAGAAGTAGTTTTTCAGTAACATACAAGGTTCCCCTAAATATGCTTATTTTTTTGCTATCTATCTGGCTCTATTTTAAAATACATCTGTCTTTTGCTAACCACTCCAGCCACAACATTCTCTCTGCTTTTTTCTCAAAACTCCAAGACCACGCCTGCCTTTGCAATGTTCTTTGCTATTTCCCCTGCCTAGAATGTTCTTCCCCCAGATATATGCACAGCTACTTACTTCAACTCCTACATCTCCTTTAAATCTATTATCGGATACCTTCCTATTGATCAAGTCTCCAGACCACATCATTTTCAAATGTAACCTCACTCAGCACTCTCATTCTTCACTGTCTTATTTATACCAAAACACTTCTCACTGTCTAAGAATCTATGTATTCTACTAGTTTTGTTCTTATTTGTTTTTCCCAAATGAAACCCAAGTTCCATGTAGGCAGGTATTTGACATATATCTTATTACAACTAGTGTATCCATACATGGAAATAGAACCAGGGAAAGTTAGCATTACAACCATATTTGTTCAATGAAAAGAAAGCCTTTAGCAATACTTGAAAGTATTATTTTTATAATACATATTTCACAGATGTAGAAAGCAAGGTAAATAAGTTTGTCAGGTTCACTAGCGAAGAACTGAAATTGGAAGTAATACCCAAAATAATACAGCTCATAGTGCTTTACTTTTATCACTGGACTATATATCTCCCCTCTTGGAGAAGAAAATGGCAACCCACTCCAGTACGCTTGTCTGGAAAGTTCCATGGATGGAGGAGCCTGATGGGCTACATTCATGGGGTCAAAAGAGTCAGACGTGACTGAGCAACTTCACTTTCACTTTCATATATCTTCCCAAACCTCACTTCAAACTTCTGATAAAGAGGATTTAATCAGGCCTTGTTTTCCAACAGAGGAGAATCTGAACTAATACCCACACACAGGGAGTTTTTAAGACACCAGTGTAGTACCCATATAAATATTTTTTAGTACACTTAATCCCAGAGAGCTATTCTCTTAGACTATCTAAGCTGAAATCAATGTCTATTCATTGGGCCCATTTAAGAAGAGAGACAATAAAAGATCTTTGAGGGACTTCCTGGCCTTAAGTTGAATTAATCAGAACACTCACTGGGATTTTTGAACTTGAGATGTAGTTACTGGAGTCTAAAATTTTAAGGGATATATCTTGAAAGATAGAGTAGCCAGCTTACTCACAAGAGAAGCAAAGATGGTCTTCAGAAAGAAAGCTAAAGATGAAGCAAAGCCAGGGGAGCCAAGTGAGAAGAGTGACAATCTTTTGATCATGTTTCCAGTGTACTAATTTCCTTATTGATTGTTAGCAAAATGTCATAAAGACTTTTCCCATAATATGACATAAACATTTTAAAGGTTCTTTACTTTTAAAGTCTGTCTTGATTTGAAATCTATTTTTTTTTCCATTGTGTAAGAAAAAATATAATTTTTTATATGTATGAAAGTCAATTGCTAAAATATACTTGTGGCTCAGTCCCTCAGCAGTGTCTGACTCTTTGTGACCCTTTGGACAGTAGTCTTCCAGGCTCCTCTGTCCATGGGATTTTTCAAGCAAGAATACTGGAGTGGGTTGCCATTTCCTTCTCCAGGGGATCTTACTGATCCAGGGATCGAACTCACATCTCCTGCGTCTTCTGCATTGTAGGCCAATTCTTCACCTGCTGAGTCATCACGGAAGCCCAATTGCCAAAATATCATTAATTAAATTGTTTCTATTTTAACAATATGACTTGAGATGACATCTTAATCAAAACAGTCTCTACAATACAATGAGTTTTAGACATTTTGATATGATATGCTTTCTAGATGTGAGCTGAAGTATTGGCTAAAAAGAAACATAATAAATTTCTCAATATTCTTGGGCACACCTATGACTCTTGCCTTGAGAACTTAAAAAAAAAAATGTGTATCAGGGGAAAATGTTCTTTCTTTTGACCTGTTTAATAAGTACATATTATGGTTTAATTTACCCATCAATAGCAAAATATTTTATTTAAAATAAATTGCATTGTATCATTTATGATATATTCTCATACAAGTGGGTTAAAATTTAACATTTATTGAAAGTGTAGTCAATAATTATATAGCAGTGACTGACATGTTTCCATATGTGGGAATTCTGGCAAAAAATCTATGTCTTCTTCCACTGAGAAAGATTAGCTTATTTCTTATTAAGCCAGGTGTGAAATTTTAAGGGTAATAATCATAGAAGTAAATCACAGAGTAGCATATTTCTACATTTCTTCAGTACATATCTTATGATTTGGAGGGAAATAGTTGAAATTCATATTAATATTTTCTAATTTGATAATTTCTACTTTAACTTATCAAAGAGAAGAAACTGGTTTTATATGGTTTAACTGCATTTGAATAACGAAGCATATAATCTTATAATACTATTGATTCACAATTATACAACAATTCCTGAAATCTAAATTAATGATATTATCCCAGGCACTGTCAGATATTGTTAAGAAATAGAACATGTTTTTCAAATGAAATCACAGGAATACCTCAGGTTATATATAGATAAAAGCAGAATATCTCCAAAACAGATTCAAGGGAGTAGGGGTCTGGAGGTCTCCCAATATGTTTGCCTCCAGACTGCCATGCTTCTCAAATCCGCACATACTAAGACAACTCCAGAAAACTCTAATATGGTGAGAAAATCAATTTAATTTATTGAGAAAATGGGTGTGGATATGTATGGATTAAGAGATACACATTCAGAGGTAGATGAATGGCCTATACCAAATGTTAATAGAATGGTGGTTAAACATCCATGCACTCACATGCACACACACATATTTATTCTGAAAATCTGAAAGCATTCTATAGATACAGCACTGCTTCTATGGAAGATTCTATTCTATTAGCTGGGATGTACCAAATGCAACTTTTCTAAGGGATCTGAAAATCTTTTTAAAACCTGTGTGTCCTTCAGTTCAGTTGCTCAGTCGTGTCAGACTCTTTGCGACCCCTGAACTTCAACACGCCAGGCTTCCCTATCCATCACCAACTGCTGGAGTCTACCCAAACCCATGTCCATTGAGTCAGTGATGCCATCCAGCCATCTCATCCNGTCGTGTCAGACTCTTTGCGACCCCTGAACTTCAAAATGCCAGGCTTCCCTATCCATCACCAACTGCTGGAGTCTACCCAAACCCATGTCCATTGAGTCAGTGATGCCATCCAGCCATCTCATCCTCTGTTGTCCCCTCCTCCTCCTGCTCTCAATCTTTCCCAGCATCAGGGTCTTTTCAAATGAGTCTGCTCTTTGCATCAGGTGGCCAAAGTACTGGAATTTCAGCTTCAGCAGCAGTCCTTCCAATGAATATTCAGGACTGATTTCCTTTAGGATGGACTGGTTGGATCTCCTTGCAGTCCAAGGGACTCTTATCTCCAACACCACAGTTCAAAAGCTGTCTCTTATACACATCTAGATGTGTATAAGAGACAGTTCTTATTCTTTGCATACTGTCTTTCATAATACTGTCAGTCTTGCTGACAATCCCATTGGGCAGGTATGACTTAATTTTTCAAGTAGCATAATATGAAAATATGAAATAGCTTTAAGTGCTTTATGATAATTGGATTATCTTAAAGCAAAATTCTACCATTGCTTACAAACCTTATTTATAGAATTATTTATCATTAATATGAGGAGATTGTAATCATAATTATTAATCTAATTTATTTTAGTATTTTCTGCTCTAATAGATATATAGTAAAATAAGTCAGAACATGATTATAAGTTGCACCAAGCCTTTTAAAGCCTTTTTTGAAAAATCTTAACTCATTCATTTGTATTTATTCTTGAATAAAAAGCTGGTTCTTTTTTTAAGTTTCAGCTCAACTAGTTCAATATGATTGTTCAATTCACCCAAAATATTCATGAATTTACTAACTGTCTCTAAAAAATCGTGCAGCTCATTTCATAGAAAGACACACACAGTACTCTAAACATGGGAGATCTTTTATTTCATTTAGAAGAGGGAAGATATTTAATGGTTAATGCATTATCAATTTTCTCTGGACACTTCCTATAATAATCAATGTTCAATAGGTTTGCCAACATCTGCAGACTCATAGAAAAAGCAAGGGAATTCCAGAAAAACATCTGCTTCATTTAGCCATAGGCTAAATCCTTTGGCTGTATGGATCACAACAAACTGGAATATTCTTAAAGAGATGGGGATACCAGACCACCTTACCTGCCTCCTGAGAAATCTGTATGCAGATCAAGAAACAACAGTTAGAGCCGGACATGGAAAAACGAACTGGCTCCAAATGGGAAAGGAGTATGTGAGGGCTGTATATTGTCACCCTGCTTATGCAGAGCACACTATGTGAAATGCTGGGCTGGATGAAGCACAAGCTGGAATCAAGCTTGCTGGCAGAAATATCAAGAACCTCATATATGCAGATGATACTACTCAAATGACAGAAACTGAAGAGGAACTAAAGAGCCTCTTGATGAAGGTAAAAGAGGAGAGTGAAAAACCTGGATTAAAACTCAACATTCAGAAAACTAAGATAATGGCATCTGGTCCCATCATTTCATGCCAAGTAGATGGGGAAAAAATGGAAATAGTGACAGATTTCGTTTTGGGGGGCTCGAAAATCACTGCAGATGGTGACTGTGGCCATGAAATCAAAAGATGCTTGCTCCTTGGAAGAAAAGCTGTGACAAACCTAGACAGCATATTAAAAAGCAGAGATATTACTCTGCCGACAAAGGTCCATATAGATAAAGCTACAATTTTTCCAGGAGTCATGTATGGATGTGAGAGTTGGACTGTAAAGAAGGCTGAGCACTGAAGAATTGATGCTTTTGAACTGTGGTGCTAGGGAACACTCTTGAGAATCCCTTGGACTTCAAGGAGATCAAACCAGTGAATCCTAAAGGAATTCAACCCTGAATATTTATTGGAAGGACTGATACTAAAGCTGAAGCTCCAATACTTCAGCTACCTGATGTGAAGAGCTGACTCATTGGAACAGACCTTGATGCTGGGAAAGACTGAGGGCAGGAGAAGCAGCAGGCAGGAGATGACTAGATGGACAGGAGATTGAGCAAACTGTGGGAGACAGTGGACAGGGAAGCCTGGCATGGTGCCGTCCATGGGGTTGCAAAGAGTTGCACATGACTGAGAGACTGAACAACAAATTAGGTTTATTAGTAAATTTTCTTTAACTGATAAAATTTTCCTAATATCCCCTTGTCTTCTCAAAGACAAATTTTGTTAATATAAAAGTAGGCCTTTCTTTTTCTCTTTATTGATACAAGTTTTGTACGAATTTCTTTTATTTTTCTATAGATAGATACTTCTACTTTAACTTATCAAAGAGAAGAAACTGGTTTTATATGGTTTAACTGCATTTGAATAACGAAGCATATAATCTTATAATACTATTGATTCACAATTATACAACAATTCCTGAAATCTAAATTAATGATATTATCCCAGGCACTGTCAGATATTGTTAAGAAATAGAACATGTTTTTCAAATGAAATCACAGGAATACCTCAGGTTATATATAGATAAAAGCAGAATATCTCCAAAACAGATTCAAGGGAGTAGGGGTCTGGAGGTCTCCCAATATGTTTGCCTCCAGACTGCCATGCTTCTCAAATCCGCACATACTAAGACAACTCCAGAAAACTCTAATATGGTGAGAAAATCAATTTAATTTATTGAGAAAATGGGTGTGGATATGTATGGATTAAGAGATACACATTCAGAGGTAGATGAATGGCCTATACCAAATGTTAATAGAATGGTGGTTAAACATCCATGCACTCACATGCACACACACATATTTATTCTGAAAATCTGAAAGCATTCTATAGATACAGCACTGCTTCTATGGAAGATTCTATTCTATTAGCTGGGATGTACCAAATGCAACTTTTCTAAGGGATCTGAAAATCTTTTTAAAACCTGTGTGTCCTTCAGTTCAGTTGCTCAGTCGTGTCAGACTCTTTGCGACCCCTGAACTTCAACACGCCAGGCTTCCCTATCCATCACCAACTGCTGGAGTCTACCCAAACCCATGTCCATTGAGTCAGTGATGCCATCCAGCCATCTCATCCTCTGTTGTCCCCTCCTTCTCCTGCTCTCAATCTTTCCCAGCATCAGGGTCTTTTCAAATGAGTCTGCTCTTTGCATCAGGTGGCCAAAGTACTGGAATTTCAGCTTCAGCAGCAGTCCTTCCAATGAATATTCAGGACTGATTTCCTTTAGGATGGACTGGTTGGATCTCCTTGCAGTCCAAGGGACTCTTATCTCCAACACCACAGTTCAAAAGCATCAATTCTTCGGCGCTCAACTTTCTTTATAGTCCAACTCTCACATCATACACGACGACTGGAAAAAAACATAGCCTTGACTAGACGGACTTTGTTGGCAGAATAATGTCTCTGCTTTTGATTATGCAGTTTATGTTGGTCATAACTTTCCTTCCAAGGAGTAAGCATCTTTTAATTTCATGGCTGCAGTCACCAACTATAGTGATTTTGGAGCCCAGAAAATAAAGGCTGACACTGTTTCCACTGTTTCCCCATCTATTTCCTGTGAAGTGATGGGACCAGATGCCATAATCTTAGTTTTCTGAATGTTGAGCTTTAAGCGAACTTTTTCACTCTCCTCTTTCACTTTCATCAAGAGGCCCTTTAGTTCTTTTTCATTTTCTGCCATAAGGGTGGTGTCATCTGCATATCTGAGGTTATTGATATTTCTTCTGGTAATCTTCTTCCAGCCCAGCTTTTCTCATGATGTACTCTGCATATAAGTTAAATAAGTAGGATGACAATATACAGCCTTAACACTCAGTTATGTCTGACTCTACTTGTAATTAATTTCATATTGTGATTTATAT
>SJYT01004694.1:156846-167614 GCA_006410635.1 Cephalophus harveyi | reverse complement strand
GAGGAATAGGACGGGGAAACCACTTTCTCCCTCACAAATTCATCCAAAGAACATTTCAACGCTGAGTAAATTCCACAAAACAACTTCTGAATGCTGGCAGAGGACATCAGACACCCAGAAAAGCAGATCATTGGCTTCAAAAACAGGTAGGAAAAAATATAAAAGACGAAAAATGAGACAAAGGAGGTAGGGAGAGAGCTCCGTCCCGGGAAGGGAATCCTGTCCCAGGAAGAGACTCGTAAGAAGAGAGGTTTCCAAACACCAGGAAACATTCTCACTGCCAAGTCTGTGCCGAGCCTTGGAAGCACAGAGGGCAACATAACAGGAAGGAAAAATAAATAAATAATTAAAACCAACAGATTACGAGCCCAACCGTAACTCTGTCTCTTATACACATCTAGATGTGTATAAGAGACAGCATAAGAACTCTGAATGATGATATAAATGGAAAAAGTATAGAATAATAGGATTTTGATGATCATGACTTACATATGATTATATTTTCATGGACATTGTCTCAGCACCAATTTGATGTATGATTGATTTTTAAAATGTGTTGAATAGAGTATATTTTCAAGGTTCATTTATTCAAGATGAGGTTCAAGTCACATAAAATATAATTTCCTGTGAATTATAAAGGCAAAATGGTCCCCTGAAACACCAGAGTTCATATAGATTCGTATAGTAGAGTTCTTTTATGAAATGATACTATATTTTTAATCAGCTCTTTTACAGAGCTAATAAAAAAAAAGTATACTCTATAATCTGATTATTCAACTTAATCTCTTTCAACCAGCACCAAGGGAGGATGGATGTTTTTTCTCCTGAGCTTTTCTATAATGGATTGGTGTAGCAGAGAGAAGGAATGGAATTATACTGCTGGAAGGCTTTATGAGGCAGAATATACATGAGGCAGAATAACATCATTTGAAAGGAGACTGTAATAAGTTAAAAATACATATGTGTGTGTGTTATTTGTGTCCAGTTCTTTGCGACCCCATGGACTGTGGCCTACCAGGCTCATCTGTCCATGGAATTCATCAGGCAAGAATAATGGAGTGGGTAGCCATTCCCTTTTCCAGGGAATCTTCCCAATCCAAGGATCAAATCCAGGTCTTCTGCACTGCAGGCAGATTCTTTACTTTCTGAGCCACAGCAAAGCTCTGTGTAAAGATACATAGGATAAACCTAAAAGCAACCACGAAAATAACAAAAGAGGCCTTCTAGCTAATGCACTAACAAAGGAGGTAATTATAAAATATATTCTATTGAATTTTAAAAAGGTAGGCATCCAGAAAGAGGAAAAAACAAACAATGAATTGATAGGCTAAATAGAAAACAAATAGCAAGATTATAGTTTTAAATATAATTATATTGATGTTAAAGGAAAAAAAAAAAACTGTCAAACCATTACCTTTGAAAGACAGATATGATCAGACTGGATTAAAAATGGTAAGACCCATCTACATGATGCCTAGTTAAAAAAAATAAAAACTTTAAAGACATCGTTAAGTAAAGTGGAAAAGCAACATATATTGCTGGCTCCTCTGAACTGCAAATGTTTAATAAAACTTGCCATTTGGGGGCTTCCCAGGTAAAGAAGCTGCCTGCCAATGCAGGAGACATAAAAGACTCAGGTTGAATCCCTTGGTCAAGCAGATCCCCTGGAGGAGGGCATGGCAACCTGCTCCAGTATCCTAGCCTGGAGAATCCCATGGACAGAGGAGCCTGGCTGGCTTCAGTCTATAGCATTGCAAAGTTGGACAGGACTGCAATGACTTAGCACACACACACATGTCCTGTTTTTACCATGAAAGATAGAATCTGCAGTTCACTCTGGAACACATTCCCAGGGGGTAAATGTCAAGGACACAACTGGCAAGTAGACAACATTTGCCCAAGTGGATTTAAATGGATTTATGCATATCCAGGTTTGACTCTGCATATCTAGCAGTTGAAGCCAGTACAGCATATACTATAAAGGACTGAAGCCAAAAGTATTATGCCAGGTGGAACTCTTTGGTGCATTTCATCAGATCAAGTCACTCACTTCACTGCCTACTCAGAGCAACTATATCACAGTCAATGGACTAATCACTTTCCTTGTCACCCTCAAATCAATGGACTAATACGAAATTGGAATAGACAAGTAAAAATCTGCTATTAAAGCTAGTGGAGAAGTAAAGAGAGACAAAGAAAAGAGTTGTGTTTTTTTTTTTTTAATACAAGCCTCTAGTGTTGTGCTTTCCAACTTAACATGAAAGTGACCAAATTATATAAATTATAAGGTAGATTTACATTATATAGAGTGTTATTCTATTTGGTGAAATTGGAGATCAGAAGCAAGAAGGTGATAAAGGATCTTAGGAGGAGACATATTCCTTTGTCAGTCTCAGATGCCACATTCCCTGGACCAAGCTACTATTAAGGATCCCAAAGCTAGCAATTTTTCAAAATAAAATACTTTGTTTACAAAACTGAACTTCTAGCACTCTAGTTTTATCTTATTTTATAAAATAAGCTATTTTCATCTTCGAACCTGATTATATACAACATGATCAATTAATACCAAGTAAAGAAATATTAATCTATCTCATAAAATGTCTGACAAAAATCATAACCCTGAAAATTTATATGAAAATTGGCCTGTGTGTATGAAACAAATTAAGCATTTAATAAAGTAAAATAACAAGGGCTTTTGGGTACCAAAAGCACTGAAGATGATTGCAAGTCCATTACTCAGTAGTTCTTTTAAATAACTTATAAAAATTAAGATTTTCATTCTGCCAATTTTACATTCCATGTGTAGTCACAACTGAATCTCACATTACTCTTGCTCTTTTGCTATGTGACTTTGCCATTCTACCCTTGAGAGGTAGATAGAGAAATCCCTTTCCTATGAATATAGACTGGCCTTAGTGACTTGCTTATAACCAATATCAGGCAGCAGAAGTGATGCTACGTGACTGTTGAGAATGGGTCATGAAGAAGCTAATGGCTTTTGCCTAGGTTTCTCAGAAGGCTTGTTCCATCTTTGTGAGAAGCCTGAATCTCATGAAGAAGGTATACATAAGATCAGTGGGCAGCCTCAACCAGCCTATATTCTGACTTACCCTAGACCAAAACCACACTTCTGAATGAAGTCCCTAGATGCTTTTAGCACCCAACAGCTCAAATCATTCCTGCTATTCAAGTGGGAAGCTGTCCATCATGGCTGCAAACATTGTAGAACAGACAAGCCCCCATCCATACCCAGTATGAATTCTTGATTCAGAAAATGTATGAGTATAATATAATGGTTGTGGTTTATATCATCAAGATTGGAGTGGTTTTGAAGATGAAAGAATTTAACATAACATGTAAAGAATATCCCAATTGTTAGCCTAAGGGTTAATTTCTTTCTTCTACTTCTCCTCAGCACAAAAGTTCAAGGAGCTAAATTATAGTTGTTAACACACTAAAACCATAAAAAGAAAAAAAGAGAATGATAAAATAATAAAAATATACACCTTTGAATAGAGCACTGAACATTTTTAATTACTGTTTTAATAGCTTATAAGCCTGTTATTTTAAGGTATATAAAGTATTTAAAGTGTATATAGTGAATGAAATAAAAATTCAATTTAATTTAATATATATTCAATTTTTCTATGTAGTTTTTTTTTTCCTTTTTTAAAGGAAAGACTTGTTTACTTTTGAATGTTAGCACAGTAATAATGATGACTTTATTAGTTCCACAGTGAAGGAACTCAGCCTTGATTCATAGGAACACAAGTTAAGTAGGAAACCTGTAGTTTTCTCAGCATGATCCTTGTGTGGTGAACACTTTGGGACAACACGCAATTTCATTAAATCATTCCTCTTCCAACCAGTCTAACCACTAATTCACCACAGAGCTTTCTCTGAAAATGTAATCATTTGGTTACTTTCTATTGTGTATACTTCCAAATACATAATGTGTTGAGCTTTCCTTAAAAAAGCAAATTTTGTTTTGCACCAATTTTTTTTCAGGATGGTGCACTAGTTCTAGGAAAAACATGAACTGATCTTTCAGGGAAACAGGACACAGTAGGCTTCATTTTACTCCATTTTTGTATTCTGGAGCCACAGTTAAATTTCCACTCTCTAGAAGCATATTATAACAGATGTGAAATTTCTGTTTATTATATCTGAAGATTAAAATTTATGCCTATTAAAAAGGTTTCAATTTCCTAAATATGAACGGTTGGTGCTGCAATTTAAAAGATCTTTTAAATGCTTTCTTTCCTTCAAAGGCAGAGAATGACTCTAAGTATAGGGAGCAGACTCCTGTCCCCATGGTTTCTATGTTTGTCTCTCTCTGCCATCTTAGGTTGGCATGAGCCATGGTACCAACATGCTAAGCCCTTTTCGGTAACTGACTCCCTTTAGTTCAATGGGCAGAGTTCCTAAGGCAAAACCTATCTTCTGACTTGGGTTGGGGCTCGATTCCCCACTCTTCTTCTTCCATTGTAAGAGTTAGGCCAAGCCTGTGAGTGCCCTGGGTCATGCAGGATGGCATCTGTGGTCAAAGGACAGGTGAGGAGCTGTGGGCATGGGTCCTGCCCCTACTACCTCCATCTTCTTTCTTCTCCATCTTGCCTCTGTAGTGCCAGAAAACTCTTAGCATCTGGCAAAGAGGGTACTCAGTTCTTTTCCTGTTGGTTTTGCTGTCCCCCAGCCTCCTTCTCGTGTTTTTATAACTGTCACCAATTTAGCCACTATTTAAATAGTATATGCTGTTCCAAGGGACCTGACCTGTCCCTTCAGTGAGCAATGCCTGCCCTTGCATTGCAGTGAGAAGCTATTGTCATGACTATCCTTCTGTCTCTGAAATTGCTTGTTTCAAATAAAGAGTTAAAATTGAAAAAACAAATTCCTAAATATAGATAACATGAAATGATAAAAGGACTAAAACCCTGATGCTGGGAAAGATTGAGGGCAGGAGGAGATGGGGATGACAGAGGATGAAATGGTTGGATGGCATCACTGACTCAATGGACATGAGTTTGGGTAAACTCCGAGGGTTGGTGATGGACAGAGAGGCCTGGTGTGCTGCAGTTTATGGGGTCTCAAAGACTCGGACATGGCTGAGCAACTGACCTGAACTGGACATTGAAGTATATAAATGATTGCTAGTAAGCATTTCCTAGCCCACTCTATCTTGAGGATAAAAATCAAACCACCTTAATTTTTTTTTAAAGTATATCTCAAAAACTTGTGGGAACATTAGCCATCTTAAAATTCTTCCAAATGATCCACAACAATTGAAGGCTTTCTGGCTATGATGTGATATCTAACTTTATTCCTTAATCATGTAATTGTAATTGTGTCATTTAATTATCCTTCTCCCTTGCTACTGCTAAGTCACTTCAGTCGTGTCCGACTCTGTGTGACCCCATAGACGTCAGCCCACCAGGCTCCCCCGTCCCTGGGATTCTCCAGGCAAGAACACTGGAGTGGCTTGCCATTTCCTTCTCCAATGCAAGAAAGTGAAAAGTGAAAGTGAAGTCGCTCAGTCGTGTCCAACCCTCAGCGACCCCATGGACTGCAGCCTTCCAGGCTCCTCCATCCATGGGATTTTCCAGGCAAGAGTACTGGAGTGGGGCGCCATTGCCTTCTCCGATCCTTCCCCCTTATTGACCTAGATTTTGCATCAAAATGGTTTTCAACATATCTAAAAAAGAATTTTTATTGGGAGAATATTACATTCTCCATTCAGTTCAGTTCAGTTCAGTCACTCAGTCCTATCCATCTCTTTGCAATCCCATGGACTGCAACACGTCAGGCCTCCTTGTCCATCACTAACTCCCAGAGTTTACTCAAACTCATGTCTATTGAGCCAGTAATACCATTCAACCATCTCATCCTCTGTCAGCCACTTCTCCTCCCTGCTTCAATCTTTCCCAGCATCAGGGTCTTTTCAAATGAGCCAGTTCTTCACATCAGGTGGCCAAAGTATTGGAGTTTCAGCTTCAGCATCAGTCCTTCCAATGAATATTCAGGACTGATTTCCTTTAGGATGTACTGGCTGNCTTCTCCTCCCTGCTTCAATCTTTCCCAGCATCAGGGTCTTTTCAAATGAGCCAGTTCTTCACATCAGGTGGCCAAAGTATTGGAGTTTCAGCTTCAGCATCAGTCCTTCCAATGAATATTCAGGACTGATTTCCTTTAGGATGTACTGGTTGGACCTCCTTGCAGTCCAAGGGATTCTCAAGAGTCTTCAACACCACAGTTCAAAAGCATCAATTCTTAAGTGCTCAGCTTTCTTTATAGTCCAATTCTCATACCCATGCACCCATACGTACTAATGGAAAAATTAGTTTGTCTAGATGAACCATTGTTGGCAAAGTAATGTCTCTGTTTCTTAATATGCTGTCTAGGTTGGTCATAACTTTTCTTCCAAGGAGTAAGCATCTTTTAATTTCATGGCTGCAGTCCCCATCTGCAGTGATTTTGGAGCCCAAAAAAATAAAATCTGTCACTGTTTCCATTGTTTCCCCATCTATTTGCCATTAAGTGATGGGACAAGATGCCATGATCTTAGTTTTCTGAATGTTGAGTTTTAAGCCAACATTTTAACTCTCCTCTTTCACTTTCATCAAGAGGCTCTTTAAGTTCTTCACTTTCTGCCATAAGGGTGGTGTCATCTGCATATCTGAGGTTATTGATATTTCTCCCAGCAATCTTGATTCCAGCTTGTGCTTCATCCAGTCCAGCGTTTCTCATCATGTACTCTGCATATAAGTTAAATATGCATATTGACAATACACAGCATTGACCTACTTCTTTCTCAATTTGGAACCATCTCTGGTTCCAACTATCTCGTTGTCCCATCTCTGCTTCTAACTGTTTCTTCTTGTCCTGCATACAGGTTTTTCAGCAGGCAGGTAAACAGTCTGGTATTCCTATCTCTTGAAGAGTTTGTTGTGATCCACACAGCCCAACACTTTAGCCCAGTCAATGAAGCAGAAATAGATGTTTTTCATGGAATTCCCCTACTTTTTCTATGATTCAGCAGATGTTATCAATTTGATCTCTGGTTGCTCTGCCTTTTCTAAATCCAGCTTGAACATCTGGAAGTTCTTTGTTTCTGTACTGCTCAAGCCTAGCTTGAAGGATTTTGAGCATAATCTTGTTAGCATGTGAAATGGGTACAATTGTATGGCAATTTGAACATTCTTTGGCATTCCTTTCTTTGGGATTGGAATGAAAACTGACCTTTTCTTGTCCTGTGGCCACTGCTGAGTTTTCTGACCACTCTCAATTCCTGGCGATTTAGTTCCTGGCGAGGACTTGCTTCCTGGGTTGCAAATGGCAATCTTCTATTAATACTTCCATCTTCACATGGTGGAGACAAAGCAGAGGAAAAAGCACAAGTTCTCCTGTCTCCACTTATAAGGGCACTAATTGTAAGGGCTCCACCCTTCTGATCTCATTACCTTCCAAAGACCCTCCTAATACCATCCTACCACCTTCCAATGCCATCATATTGGAGCATATTAGAATTTCAACATATGAATTTTGGGGCACAGACATTAAATTCATGGTATATTAATAACTTAAGCAGCTATTTGAAAACAGCAAAAGTAGCAAGTGGAATAAAAAAGAATAAACATGAGAGTAAAAAATCAAAGAAATGGAAAACAAAATAGAGAAAAGCAATGAAAATAAAAAGCCATCTCTTTGAAAAGACTAGTAAAGTTGATAATTTATTAATAGCACTCAGGAAGAACAAAGAAAAAACTTTTTTACTAATATTAAAATTGAGAGTTTCTTTAGACATCAAATAATAACGTGTTAATATTGTGAACAAATTTATGCCAATTAATTAAGAATGCTTGATGGCTTGCAAATTTCTTAAAAGACAGAAATTAACTATGATGGTTTAAAAGAATCAGAGAATCTGAATAACTCTATCAATTAAAAGCATTGAATTCATTATTTAAAAACTTAAAAAAAAAAAAAAGTCATTTGTTAAGTATAAACCTTAACTTAGGGAGGTGGTCCTAAGATGGCAGAGGAATAGGATGGGGAGACCACTTTCTCCCTCACAAATTCATCAAAAGAACATTTCAATGCTGAGTAAATTCCTCAAAACAACTTCTGAATGCTGGCAGAGGACATCAGGCACCCAGAAAAGCAGATCATTGGCTTCAAAAACAGGTAGGAAAAAATATAAAAGACAAAAAAAGAGACAAAGGAGGTAGGGAGGGAGCTCTGTCCTGGGAAGGGAGTCCCATCCCAGGAAGAGACTCTTAAGAAGAGAGGTTTCCAAACACCAGGAAACATTCTCACTGCCAAGTCTGTGCCGAGCCTTGGAAGCACAGAGGGCAACATAACAGGAAGGAAAAATAAATAAATAATTAAAACCAACAGATTACGAGCCCAACCGTAACTCCCCCAGCGGAAAAGCAGCGCAGACGCCTGCATCCGCCACTAGCAAGTGGGGCTGGGCAGGGAGGCACGGGAGGCGCAGGCTGCAGTGCTTTTTAAGAATTGGGCCGTGGGAGGCACAGATTGCAGTGCTTTTTGGGCCGGAATGCCCCGCGCATAACCAGAGCGAACTAACTTGAGCTAGCAAACCAGACTGTGGGATAGCTACCACGCGAAATGCTCAAACATAAGACACTGCCAGGACTGCGCACAGAACAAAGGACGAAACGGAAATCGCCGGCTGCAGAACATCCCCCTCCAGTGACAGGCAGCCAGAACCTTTAGGGCTGGAAGGGTGCAATCGCAGCCCAAGAGAGACATTACCTACCAAAATGCAAGCAGGCTTCTTTGCTAACTAAGATTTCTGGGGGTTCTGGACAGTCATCATCCGCCTGAGAAGGAACGCCAGCAGTACACCCAGAAAACTGAGCAGCAGGGAAAGGTGATAAGTCAAAGCGACTGCACTCGCCAAACTCCTGAGCTACTCAGACCTGGGAAGGGCACAAAACGCAGGCCCAACCAAACCCGCGCCTCTGAGGGCTACCTGAACGCCGAGCCTGAGTGGCTTAGACCAAGGAGGTGCATGAAGCCTAGGGCCAGGCTCAGACGGTTCCCCGGTAGAGCAACGCAGAGCCTGAGTGGTGTGCACCGTGAGCAGGGGGAGGCCCAGCGTGGATAAGACACTGCAAGCACACAAAAGTATTATTTATTTGCAGCATCCCTTCCTCCCCACAGCGCGACTGAACAAGTGAGCCTAAAAAAGAAAAAAAAAAGTGTCCACCACTGCCCTCCTTGTGTCAAGACGGAAATCAGACACTGAAGAGACCAGCAAACAGAAGAAGTTAAACAGAGGGAACCACCTTGGAAGTGACCCCACACTGCCCACAACACCAAAGAAAGGGCCAGATATATCTTTACTATTTTTACAATCATTCTTTGTGTGTGTGTGTGTGTGTTGTTGTTGCATGATTGTTTTTTCTTCTTTTTTCTTCTTCTTTTTTTTTAACTTTCTTAAATTTTTAAGTCCTCTATTTCTCTAATTTTTATTTTTATAACCTACTATTACTTTTCAAAAATAAAAAAAAAGACCCTATTTTTAAAGCAAACACCATATATAGTCTTTTTGTGGTTGTTGTTGTTTTAATAATTCTTGTGGCTTTTTTCTTCTTCTTCTTCTTCTTTTCTTTAATATTGCATTTTTGAAAATCCGATCCTACTCCAGATTTTTAATCTTTGCTTTTTGGTATTTGTTGTCAAGTTTGTATATTTAAAAACCCAATCTTCAGTACCCAGTTTTACCTGAGAGTGAGATTACTGGCTTAACCACTCTCTCCTCCTTTGGACTCTCCTTTTTCTCCACCAGGTGGCCTCTGTCTCTTCCCACCCCCTTCTCTTCTTTACCCAACTCTGTGAATCTCTGTGTGTCCCAGACGGTGGAGAACACTTACGGAACTGGTTACTGGCTGGATCTGTCTCTCTCCTTTTCATTTCCCTCTTTTATCCTCCTGGCCACCTCTGTCTACTTCCTCCCTCACCTCTTCCCTGTATAACTCCATGAACACCTCTGAGCGGTTCAGACTGTGAAGTGCACGTAAGGAAGTGATTACTGGCTAGCTTGCTCTCTCCTCTTTTGATCCCACCTCATCTCATTCCAGTCACCTCTAACTACCCCCTCCCTCTTCTCTTCTCCATGTAACTCAGTGAACCTCTCTGGGTGTCCCTCAATGTGGAGAAACCTTTCATCTTTAACCTAGATGTTTTATCATTGGTGCTATATAGATGGAGAAGTCTTGAGGCTATTGTAAAAATAAAACTGAAAACCAGAAGCAGGAGGCTTAAGTCCAAATCCTGAGAACATCAGAGAAATCCTGAATCCAGGGAATATTAATCAATAGGAGCTCATCAAATGCCTCCATACCTACACTGAAACCAAGCACCACCCAAGTGCCAACAAGTTCCAGAGCAAGACATACCACACAAATTCTCCAGCATCACAGGAACACACCCCTGAGCTTCAATATACAGGTAGATCAAAGTTACTCCAAAATCATTGACATCTCATAATCCATTACTGGACTCTTCATAGCACTCCAGAGACAAGAAATCCAGCTCCACCCACCAGAACTCCAACACAAGCCTCCCTAACCAAGAAACCTTGACAAGCCACTGATACAACCCCACCCACAGTGAGGAAACTCCATAATAAAGAGAACTCCACAAATTCCCAGAATATAGAAAGGCCACCCCAAACGCAGCAATATAACCAAGATGAAGAGACAGAGGAATACCCAGCAGGTAAAGGAACAGGAGAAAA
>SJYT01004694.1:134367-149345 GCA_006410635.1 Cephalophus harveyi | reverse complement strand
CGATGGACATGAGTTTGGGTGAACTCCAGGAGTTGGTGATGGACAGGGAGGCATGGCGTGTGAGAAGTCGGGCGTGTCCCAACAGAAAGTCAGGCGTGTCCCAACGGAAAATCCCGCAGAAAGTCCTGGAGCCCAGCTGAGGCCCAATCAGGAACTGGGGGCGGATCAACCTTCTGAAGACTGGCGTCATGACCTGGCCCATTCAGGAACCGACACGGGGCCCTCAAACACCAATCCCCATTGCAGCCCGTACAAACTACCCAATAGAAGAGAAAACTGGTTAATGCGCGAACTCTGGATATAAAACCCCAGCCCTACCCCTCACTCTTTGCAGACTCCCTTCCCCGCTTGCCCACTTTGGGGAGCTCTGCCCGAGAGCGATCGCCCAATAAAGGCTTCTACTAACGGTCCTTAGAGGTGGCTCTTTCTTCCCGCGGCGATCTAACAGCTATAATATCCCAAAGAATATACAAAAAAAGCTTCTAACCACTAAGTCATGAACGTAAGAAAGTCATAGTGTGCATGATCCCTGCATTTGTATAGAAAAAAATGAAATATAATATTTAGGATAAAACATCTCTTAAGCAGTAACAACAAAAATATACATTGGAATAAATTTAACAAAAGGCTTGTGAACTTCCAAATTTAAAACACAGACAATTTTGCTATGAGAAATTAAAGAGCATTTAAATGAATGGAAGTTTAATCTATGTTCATGGATTGGAAGACTCAATGATTGATATGCAAATTCTTCACAAATAGTTTTGTGGTTTCAGTACAGTCTCAATTAAAATATCAATAGGCATATTTGTAGGCAAGTTGATTCTAAAATTTATTTGACTGTGAAAAGGACCTAGAATTGCTCAAAATAATTCTACAAAATAACAGGGTTGGAAGACTTACCCTATCCTACTTCAAAAGTTAAAGCTACAATATTGAAGACAGTGCGACATTAGTGAAAGTGTAAATAAACAGATCAACTACAGAGAACGCTAAGTCCCTAAGTGAATCTGTACATATAAAATATGTAGACTTTTGACAAAGATTCCAAAGCAGTTGGGAAGAACTAGGGAGAAAAACACTTTTCAACAAATGTTGCTGGAGCTGGACTTCTTGCATAAATACAAAGTCATAAACTTCTGCTCATCAGAAGTCAGCATAGAGGAAATTTTTTAAAATGTAAGTGACAGAAATATTTATATATAATAAAGGACAGCAATAAATCATTTTTAAAATCAAACAATTTTTGACAAAGTATTAAAAAGATACATATTGAGTCTTTAGCATCTCATATACTACTACAATCATTGAAGTTACCAACACTAGTTTGAAAACCGAGGGGTACTTTTTTTGGCACTCTAAATCAATTTCATTCAGTAATTAAGGGGAAAATTACTCTCCATGAACTGAATTCACTCACATCACATTATGTACAATTACTTAGAAAAGGAAGGAAAGTAAATATTAGTCTCGACTCTTTTCCTCATGTTAGAGAATGTAAGATAAATTAATACTAGTAAAATGAAAATTTACTGGAACATCTACTCTATATCCTTCAGTAAAGTTCAAAAATATTTAGTTTCAATAGCATTTCACAAAAGTTCTTTACACTTTCAGTCATGGTTTAGGCAGTGGTTGTATTTAGTCTAATATACCTTAATCTTTAAATTCCCCTAACTCCTCATCAGCCTCCCCATTACAATTAGTCTCTTGGGCATCAACTAATAACCTAACTGCTTCAGGAAGCAAGCAGGCAAACTGACATTATTCTGGAAGAAATACTTAATATATGTGCTGTATGGATACTTAAAGGTATCAGTTACAGCAAAGTTGTTTTCTGTGAGAGTAAAGTTGTTGCCCCTTTCAAATAAAGGAAAATAAATTATTATACTTGGTGAGATATAACAGTGCTGCTAAGTCACTTTAGTTGTGTCCGACTCTGTGAGACCCCATAGATGGCAGCCCATCAGGCCCCACTGTCCCTGGGATTCTCCAGGCAAGAACACTGGATGGGTTGCCATTTCCTTCTCCAGTGCATGAAGGTGAAAAGTGAAAGTGAAGTCGCTCAATCGTGTCTGACTCTTAGCGATCCCATGGACTGCAGCCTACCAGGCTTCTCCATCCATGGGATTTTCCAGGCAAGAGTACTGGAGTGGGGTGCCATTGCTTTCTCCAGAGATATAACAGTATGCCCTGTTAAATAATATGTGTTCACTATGGAGATTCCTTTAAAAACTAAAGGTAGAGCTTCCATATGATCCTGCAATCTTACTCCTGGGCTTCAGAGGGAACCATAATTCAAAAAGATATATACACCCCAATATTCACTGCAGCACTATTTATAATAGCTAGGAAGTGGAAGCATCCTAAATGTCCATTGACAGATGAATGGATAAAGAAGGTGTGGTATATATATACAATGGAATACTACTCAGCCATAAAAAATGAAATAATGCCATTTGCAGAAACATTGAAAGACCTAGAGACTATTATACTAAGTGAAATAAGCTGGACGAAGACAAATATCATATGATATCCCTTATAGGTGGAATCTAAAAAAAAACTTATATAAATGAACTTATATACAAAACAGAAATAGACTCACAGACATAGAAAATAAAGTTATGGTTACCAAAGGGGCAAATGGGGAGGAATAAATTTGAAGCTTGGGACTAACATATGCACACACTGTATGTAAAATAGATAACCATAAAGGACTTACTGTATAGCATAGAGAATTATACTCAATATTTTATAATAACCTATAAGGCAAAGGATCCTGAAATATATGTATATATATATATGTGTGTGTGTGTGTGTAACAATCATTTTGCTATATATCTGAAACTAAAGCAATATTGTAAATCAACTGTATTCAACAAATAAAAGACAAGAAAAAAATAAACAATAAACATATTCAGTACTTTACTAAAGTGACAGTGAGTAAGTTGATTGCTTTAAAAAATTAATACCAGGTATTAAGAAATCTTATTTCACATAACTATGAATTGTAAATATGTATTTATTTGCACTTTTATCATTGCATGCCTAATACAATTACTTATCATTTCTTAAGTTTATAAAATTCACAAATATCTCAAAACATTTCCAAAGATATGAAACACACAGAACTTTCTTATAATTCAGACCTATATGTAATTTTCTTTATTCAGGGTCTTTCTGCCTCAGTTCTTCAGAATATGACCATAATCTCCTATAATTATGAAGTATTTCATACATTGAACAAGTTTTACAGCCCACTAAAAAGCTAATTAATGTTAAGTTCAAATTGGTTCTCTCACACTGACATTGCTGTGAGTAGTTGGCTTGGCTCAAATATAAAGTGCACATTCCTTTGACCTTATATAACCAAATGCAAGGGTAGCTCATTATGAGAATTTTAGCCTTTTTCTTGCATGGTATTTTACTAATGCTTGGCTTCAAAAGCAAAAAAGAAGTGGAGGAAGGGGTTGCAAACTAGAAAGTTCAGGCAAGGTCAAATACCATATGCAGTTTAATGCCTCTCTTAGTTTGCTCTTGACATTGGGCAGGAAGCAAATCTCCAGAAGTCAGATGCCATAAAGAAAAGTGCTTACATTTTCTTCCCTATAGTAATCTTTCTAATTTTGGCTTTAGAGCATTCAGCCTAAGATTATTTAAACTTACTGAGAATTTACACAAAGCAATAGTCTTTCCATGTCTCTCAGTGAAATGTGTATTTAAGTATGTGTATAAGATCTATCTTAGTGAAATTAAGTGAAAGTCACTCAGTGGTGTCTTTCCTACTCATTGAGACCCTATGGCCTGTATAGTCCATGGAATTATCCAAGCCAGAATACTTTAGAGTGGGTAGCCATTCTCTTCTCCAGGGGATCCTCCCAACCCAGGAGTCGAACCCAGGTCTCCCACATTGCAGGTGGATTCGTCACTGCCTGAGCCACTAGGGAACCCTAGATGCATCTTTATGGCCACTTCAAATCCTCCTGGCCTCACCTCTTCCTCCTGCAAAGTTCTGGTCATCATTTCATTGCAAACTTTGACTAGCTTGTGAAAATGTACTTGACAGTCATGCCAGTGCTCTCTGCTGCTTCTTTCCTCCTAAAAAATGCTTGAGTTACCTAGAAGTGTGGAGAGTTAGCATCCATGAAACAACTCTTCCCAGTGATAAAGTTTTCTCCCATTCTTCAAAGTGTAAGGAGTCATGAGCTAATTTCATAAGACCCCTTAGAAGGTCCCCTGGATAGAGATCAGGTGACCAGTAACAAATCCCAACTTAATTTTGTATCCTTGGATAGTTTTCTCATTTTTATATCTTATTTCTTTACTCCTGTTTCCTGGAATCATCTTCCAAATAAATCACCTATGTGCCAAACTTTCCCTCCATCATATCCTTCAGAGACTTCAGATAAGACATTGAGCAATGGGCACATAGAGAGTTTTCATTAAATATAATTGTCTCATGCCCTATGAGATGATAAATACTCTGAGAGTAGTTTCTAAGTTTTTTATTTCACCAAGATCCTTTTTTTTTTTTTTTTTTTACGTACAGGACTAAAGAATATCACCAACTTTTAAAAATAGGTATGGATACTTAAAAACAAAACAAATAACATACTAGGTTCTAAAATTTGGCATATAACTGAATCTAAGAAATCCCTACCTGCTGGGGTATGACTTTGGCAAGTTGTTAACATCCCCAAATCTCAGTTTTCTCATCTATAAAATGGGTATAATAACAGCATAACATGACATAATAGATAATTAAGTGCATTAGATATCTCTTGTTGCATAACATACTCATCCCAAAGTAAGTGGCTTAAAATATTAACCACTTCATTTGCTCGGGATTCTGCAGTCTGGGCAGGGATCAGCAGAATAGTTCCTCTGGGACTCCCTGTCTTGGGATCATTCATGAATTTATCATTCAGGAGCTTCCCTAGACCCAGGTGGTTCAGGACAGCCATCCTCATATATCTGATGGTTAGCTGGGCTGCCTTGATCTATCTCCTCCTTATGGCCTCTTTGGAGGACACTTAAATTTTCTTACATTGAGGTAAAAACAGCATTCCAACTGGGAAACAGTGGAATCTATAAAAACACCTTGAGGCTGAGGCTGCTACTGCTGCTAAGTCACTTCAGTCGTGTCCGACTCTGTGCGACCCCATAGATGGCAGCCCACCAGGCTCCCCCGTCCCTGGGATTCTCCAGGCAAGAACATTGGAGTGGGTTGCCATTTCCTTCTCCAATGCATGAAAGTGAAAGTGAAGTCACTCAGTCGTGTCCCACTCATGGACTGCAGCCTACCAGGCTCCTCCATCCATGGGATTTTCCAGGCAAGAGTACTGGAGTGGGTTGCCATTGCCTTCTCCGGAGGCTGAGGCTAGGAGGTAATAAAAATGTTACTTGTGCCACTTGCTATTGGTCACAACAAATAACAGAGATTGGAAGGAAAAGGAATAAACTCCACATTTTCATGAGAGAAGCATAAAAAATATGTGGCCCTTTTTTAAGGCAGCAACTATAGGAGTGGCATATATAAATACCGCTGACTGAAAAAATATTGTCCAATGTAAAAGTTATGAGGTAAGTTTTATCTGGGGCAAAATAAAGACCATAGCCCAAGAGACAACATTTAAGATGGTTCTGAGAAAGTGGGGGGGGGGGGCGAGAAGGCCAGTATACAGGTGATTTTGGTTAAGGGGGAGTAAATGCAAGCCCGTATTTTTCACAGGTTTCTGCTAGTCTCATGAAGGTTACTTCTAGTCAGGAGAAGCAGACTTCACCATGAAGGGTTTCAGTGCTTTTCTAGATATGAGAAGATACAAGAATCGAGCTCGTAAAATCTCCTGAAAATATCTAAACTATTTGAAGACCTGTTCTTTCAGTTTTTTCCAGGGCGCAAAGTACCTCATCACATCTCCACTGTAAACTCCTTTCAGGTGGTGTAGGTCAGCAGTTGCAGCAGTTCATTATTTAAACCTTCCAGCAGTAGATGACAAGTGCCAGTTTGTAGTGATAATAGGTAAGAACAGTGCCTGGCACATAGTCTCTACTAATTAAAAAAAAACTATTTCACTATAGTTCAGTTCCTTTATAATTATTTTACAAAAGAAAAATTAATTTTTCTTAAATTGTATGAAATTCATTATCTGAAAATAAAGAATAATTCTTTATATTTAATTAATTTAGCTTAAAAAAGCATACTTTCTTATCTCATTTCACATAAAATATTAAGTACATATTTATATGCATATGTATGCACGTGCATGCTCATATACACACTCAAACAAATAAAAGTAACCCTAGTGCCAGTATCAGCAGCACCAGTGTTTAGTAATTACTAGTCAAAAGCATCAGTTTTTCTTTTAAAATTCAGCCATAAGGAGTCCAGCTGACCTAGTTTTGCAAAGAAACTCTTATCACAACATGACCATCCCAGGATTTCCATAAAATTTTCTGCCTCATCAGACCTAGAGAAGCCAAATACAAGGAGAGTACATCTATTCTATTTGGGAATTGAAACAAATTGCAGGGTTGGAATTATGTAGTTTCTTATTCCGCAAATGTTCCTAAGCTTCATGTGTGAGTTCAAGCATTAACACAGAGCTACTAATGAGCGCAAGATCCATATGAAACATTTTCCTCAGAACACATGGCCAAGTATCAAGTTCTTGTGACTTCCTAGCACTTTCCTCAATGTAAAAATGACATTTTCCTTTGGGGGTTTTCAATATTATATGAATCAATCAGGTGTGTGAAGACTTTCAGCACATTTTATTATTCATGAAGTGCTTATATAAAAGTCTAAGCTACTTTTGCTCTGCAAAAATAATACACTCCATGCCCAGCCAGAAGCTGCTGACTGCTCAGACTCTTGACAGGAGACTTTGACCAGGGAATGTTGGTTCACCAGCGCCTTTGGTGGGCATTTGATGCCATCGCTTGGTTTGCTGAACTTCATACTTCATCTATGTGCGCCCAAGTGCCTGACCACTTACTCTGTAGATGTGACCTCCAGCCAAGATAACTATTGTATCCACTAACTTCCCTTCCTCTCTCTGACTTTTCCACTCCCATCATGTGACCCTTTCATTGTTGAACTATGATGAAAGCATTCAAGTGACTGTGCAATCAGGGTAGTTGACCTTGCTGTTCTGCTACTTATCTATTAATATCTATTTTAGGTGACTAGGATCAACTACACAAAGATTGTCTCTAAACAACAATGAAAGTCCACCAGACACTCTAATTCATATCCTAACATGTATATTGTGATCTTGGTGATGCACAATCACCAAGATGCAGCTAAAAGCTTCGTTAACATGAAGAAATCACTTTTCAATAATTTATGATCAGAATTTTTCCAGGACATCTGTACCTGCCTTCCAGAAGTGATACAAAGCCAATAGTGTATAAATGCTAAATTTTGTGCACCTAAGAGTTGGACATGAATGAACAACCAAGCACAGCACAGCACAACACTGCACCTAGGTCTTGCAAAAGAAAATGAAAAGGCCATATGACTCTAACTCCAAATCAGTACAGTATTTTTGAAGGCACTCTGCACTTTCTACACTAAGTGGTTACTTAGCAGAATTAGCTTATTCAAGAAGTTGAACTCTGTGAAAAGTGTTTAGAAGTCCTACAGTTTTCAATGATTCTTATTTTACCTGGTATATATTTTCATGGAAATCAAATAGATCAGATTTTTCTAAGTATAATTTATACTGGTAAGGGAATTTTTTAATATGTAAGGAATACCTATCAAATAATACCTATTCTATTGTTGTTACAAAATACAAATGAAGAAAGAGATGAAAGAGCTAGTAATTATTATCTAAACACTCAGGTTAAGAAATCTAGCTATTTACAAAGTATTCTTAGTTATCAATAGGCTCAGTCTTAAATGGAGTTTAGTTATTGAAAGCAAATTTATTTAACAGTTTTGTATTATTTTCAAAGCATCATCATCAAGGAAAAGCACATAGTCTTGCAGGTGAATAGCAAAGGATTAAAAAGCAAATTCAGCAATTCACCAAGTAGGAATTTCTGTTTAAAAACCTTTGAACAATGTCACTTATGTAAATGTTTTTGCAGCAGAAGGTGGCTTAAATTTGAGAAAGAAGAAAAGCAGCATAAGAATATTTACATTGTTTTTGAGAAAATTTGATTTCCCTCACTGGGCTTGCTCAGGAATGAAATGTTTTCTTCTAAATATCAAAGTTTTTAAAGGAAAAGAAAGAATTATTGCAGGATAAGTGGAAACAAAAAGTAAAATTCCACTACAGGAATTAAGGTTAAGCTAGAGGCAGATGTCTATAGAACGGAAAAGAAAAGACGAAAGTGAATTACGAGTTGGGTAGGAGAAAAAGAAAGCAACATAAAAGAGATTATGCAGAAGAAATAAAAATCAGGGGAAAATGAGTCTGGAAAACTATGTTGCAAACGTAAGAAAACCTTACAAATAGTGATAATAATAGAACAGTGAGGTATTTGTCAAAGCAGCATTTCAGCCCTCTGAAACAAGCCAAGAGGAAGACTACAGATAAATCAAGACAGTTCTTGAAGAACTATTACCACATTTCCAATGAGCAGCAGTTGGAGGCCAGAATTTAACTCACCCCTGAGTACTTCTGTAATTGGATTTGGAATATTTGCAGTGATAAATAGTCTAGTAAAAATATTGATTGGAAGAACAGTGCAAGAAAGATCGAGGAATGTCACTGTGACCAAAACCTGGGGTTTAAATTCCAGCTCCAGCTCTTAATAGCAATGTGACCCTGAGCAAATTATTTCAATGCTATGCACCTCAATTTCTTTATCTGTGAAGTGACATTTTAACTGTCTCATTCTGTTGTGAGTAAAATTATTAAGTCTAATAAATTGTAATAATTAAAGATGCCTTATCTGGGCACTGCTTGGAGGAGAAATTCTTATTCTTGAGCAACTATAATATCCCTTTAAATCAGTACTGTAGTGTCCATCTCCTCTTCTTTTTTGTTTCTTAAAATTAGGAAAGCTTAAATTAAAGTTATGAAAATGACTGAATCTAATATGACTAACATCATTAGAGTATTTAAATTTGTAGAATGATAATTTTATTATAGAATTTAAGAGTTTTAGGAATGATAGGCAAGAAACTACTTAAGTTTATTCCTTTTATAGCTTAGCCTCTAATACAGCAATTAGGTGTTTTATTTTCTCTGTTTTATGTAGTATTCTTAAAAGACAAGTGAGCAATAAAAATTCTATTAAAGAGTTGCATAATTAATTTTTGAAGGTTATAGTCCTATTCACTACTGTAAAACTTTTAGAATCATAGCAACTTAAATTTAATTACAAAAAAGTCATGTATTTTTCAAATTCATAAACCAGATGTTAACATTATGGAGAATTTCTTAGAGCTTTTCTTTTTATTCATCAATATAGAATCATCAAACAGCCCAGAGATTTTCCTCCAAGAGAATGTACTTTTTTTAATTTATTTACCGCCCACTCTCCAACACTTACAGTGGAGACAATAAGAACCATTAACTTTAGAACTACTTGCACACCATTTATTCATCCATAATGGAATTTTCATGATTCAGGAAAGGCTAATGTAAAGATTATTAGGATGTGACATGAGCAGATCTATTTTTTGTGTTGTAACTGGTAGTTATCTTTCAGGATTAATCAGACTGGCACAAAAATGGGTAAAAGGCAGCCAGAAAGTAGTTGACACAATAATCAAGGAGTGAGGCAGACTAAATTATGATATCATTCACAGCACAAGCAGCATACTACTCAGCCTTGTATTCTCTTATAAACATTCAGTATAGCAGTCCTTTAATTAATGTAGGAAAAGATTGAACTAGGATTACTTGAGAAGGATTGGTAGGAGATTTAAAAAATCATAGAAAGCTTGCCAGCAGCATCTGAAAAATAACTGGCTATAGAGACTCACTGGAGAAGGCAATGGCACCCCACTCCAGTACTCTTGCCTGGAAAATCCCATGGATGGAGGAGCCTGGTAGGCTGCAGTCCATGGGGTTGCTGAGTCAGACATGACCTAGTGAATTCACTTTCACTTTTCACTTTCATGCATTGGAGAAGGAAATGGCAACCCACTCCAGTGTTCTTGCCTGGAGAATTCCAGGGACGAGGGAGCCTAGTGGGCTGCCGTCTATAGGGTCACACAGAATCGGACACAACTGAAGCAACTTAGCAGCAGTAGCAGAGGCTCATCAAATGGGAAAGACAGAACTATGAAGGTTCAGGGCTAGGAGAATCAAGTTAATTAGGAGATTCAGATTAAGAAGGCACAGTGGTAAAGAATCTGCCTGCTAGTGCAGGAGATGCAAGAGATGTGGGTTCGATCCCTGGTCAAGAAGATTCCCTGAAGGAGGAAATGGCAACTCACTCCATTATTCTTGCCTGTAACAGCCCATGGACAGAGGAGCCTGGCAGGCTACAGTCCATGGGGTTGCATAGAGTCAGACATGACTGAGCAACTGAGTAGGCAGGCAGATTAAGAAAAAATGTAGAAGTTTGGGGATGGAGGATAACTATTTTTACAGGTTGGATCTGCCCACTTGTAGGCATATATCTGGGCTTCCCAGATGGCTCAGCTGGTAAAGAATCCACCTTCAATGCCAGAGAGCCCAGTTTGTTTCCTAAGTTGGGAAGATTCCCTGGAGAAGGCATGGGCTACCCATTCCAGTATTTTGGGGCTTCCCTGGTGACTCAGATGGTAAAGAAAACTATAACTCAAAAGATGCATTCACCTCTATGATCACAGCGGCACTATTCACAACAACCAAAACATGGAAGCAACCTAAGTGTTTATCAACAGATGAATGGATAAAGAAGGTGTGGTACATATACAATGGAATACTACTCAGCCATAAAAAATAATGCCATTTACAAGTTGAATGTGAGGTACTGTCAAGACATTGGGCAAAAGTGCCCTTTGGAAAAAGTCGGAAAAAGTTAAGACTGCAGAAATGTCCTTACAAAGTTAATTTATCTGGCACTAGTGACTTAAGCTCCTTTAATATGACTCAGTGCTCTTGAACAATCTTCTCACCTGTCTTGGGATTAATTTCCATGTCATTATGATTCATTTCAGATTACCAGTTCCTAGCAGAAATTGAAGGAAAATGCGAACTTAGTCTAAAATGATATAATGTGGACAGCTTCAAACCACATAAATTTTTCCCTGTATGTTTTCTTCTTGAACCATGTCCAAAGTGTAAACATGACTTTTTTCAGTTTCACACTATCACTGTCTCACTCAAATATAAAATACCTTATCTGGCCAAAGCAAATGCTTTTTTCAATATAATGTGTATATAATATTTATGTCTATTTCTATAAATACTGCTTGTATTATCCCTCTAATAAATTTTAGCTTTATTGAGATATAATTAACAAAATTGTAAGATATTTGATTTTATTTTTTTGGCTCCAAAATCACTGCAGATAGTGACTGCAGCCACAAAATTAAAAGACAGATACTTGCTCCTTGGAAGAAAAGCTATGGCAAACTTAGACAGCATATTAAAAAGCAGAGACATCACTTTGCAGACATAGGTCATATAGTCAAAGCTATGGTTTTTGCAGCAGTCATGTACAGATGTAAGAGTTGGACCATAAAGAAGGCTGAGCAGCAAAGAACTCATGCTTTTGAACTGTGGTACTGGAGAAGACTCTTGAAAGTCCCTTGGACAGCAAGGAGGTCAAATCAGTTAATCCTAAAGGAAATCAACCCTGAATATTCATTGGAAGGACTGATGCTGAAGCTGAAGCTCCAATACTTTGGCCACTGCTGAGAAGAGCTGACTCATTGGTAAAGACCCTGATGCTGGGAAAGATTGAGGACGAGAAGAGAAGGGGGTGACAAAGGATGAGATAGTTGGATGGCATCACCGATTCAATGAACATGAGTTTGAGCGAACTCCAGGAGATAGTGAAGGACAGAGAAGCCTGGCATGCTGAAATTCGTGGATGGTAAAAAGTCATATATGACTTAGTGACTGAACAACAAGATATTTCAAGTGTCTATTATGGTGATTTGTTATGCATATATATTGTGAAAGGATTCCCACTGTGTAGTTAGTTAACATACACATCACCTCTATACTTGTCTTGGTTACTGTTGATGAAAACATTCAGTTCTATTCTCTTAGCGTATTTCAATTATATTATACATTACAGTGTTACCATATTTTACAGTCACCATATTTTACATTAGTTCCTCAGACCTTATTCATCTTATAGTTAAAAATGTATATCCTTTTACCAACCTCTATTTCCTTCACTCCCTGCTGCTGCTGCTGCTACTAAGTCGCTTCAGTCGTGCCCGACTCTGTGCGACCCCATAGACGGCAGCCCACCAGGCTCCCCCGTCCCTGGGATTCTCCAGGCAAGAACACTGGAGTGGGTTGTCATTTCCTTCTCCAATGCATGAAAGTGAAAAGTGAAAGTGAAGTCACTCAGTCGTGTCCGACTCTTAGCGACCTCATAGACAGCAGCCTACCGGGCTCCTCTGTCCATGGGATTTTCCAGGCAAGATTTCTGGAGTGGGTTGCCATTGCCTTCTCCGCCTTCACTCCCTAGCCCCTGGCAATTACTTCATTCTCTAAGTTTGACTTTTTTGTTTGTTTTTGAGAATCCACACATAAGTGATACTATATAGTATTTATTCTTTCTTCTTGGCAAATTACTGTAGATTAGCTACATCCAACTGTGAAAGACTACGGCTTCTGTCTGGCAACTTTCATGTAGTTACATGCACTAGGTCCCAGTAACTCCATTTGCCTCTTCAAGTCTAGTGTTGGTAAAGGCCCCCTGCTGTGATAGTTCTATGCTATAATACCCCTTCTTTAAGAAGGTCCACCTCTCCTTACATTATTTGTTTTGAATATGCCATTACTTTCCTGTTGGCACACAGAGAGTAACTGAATGGATTAAATGATGTTAAGAGTGTCAAGTGCCTGGCACAAATTAAGTTCTACCAGAAGAGTTAGCTATCATTAATATCCCTAAATATTTGAAGTACTTCTACAAAATAATTACAGCTGATAAGAAATAAGTTCTAAATGATTAATATAAAATGACTAATTTAATACCATAACTATATGAGGTAGCTTCTTTTATTATTCTTTAGTAAAAAGGAAACTGAGTAATAGAGACTAAGTAATTTGCTAAAGAATGCACCTTTAGTAAGCGGCAAAACCAGAATTTAACCTGCCCTTCAGGCTCCAAAGTATTTGCTCCTAACACTGCCTATCTTGTCTCACGTAAGCCCTCAACCGAGACAGACATTTTACCGAGATCCCATGCTGGTTACTGCAAACCCCTCCCCCCTTGTCTTCCACCATCGCTTTCCCAGGGGTCAAGCCCAGCAGATTCCCCAGTGATCCCCGTGGAGTGAGATTTAGCGGGGACTCCCCAGAAGTGACCCACAACACTGAAGAAGACCACCCTGGGCTCCCTTTTCCCACTGGAGAAACTGCCAGCTCAAGGGAGAGCTCCCGTCACTGTTAGGCCAGCGCCGTCGGTGTGCAGCTGCTCCCTTACCCTTATCATGGCATCCACCTTGGTGTCTGAGTTCAGAGGGGGCTTCAGGATCACCCTGTGTTCTAGGGTTCTTTCAGTGATGTTCTGTCCATGACCAGTGGTTGTTGGTTGTTCTTTTTGTAAGGAGAGCAAATTCAGAAATGACTCATATCGGCATTTGAGTGAGGCTGAAACTGTAGATATTCATTAGTGAAATGCATTTCACCTGTAACCTGTTGTCACTAATCAAGGTCGTTTTAATTGTAGCTACAAAAGACTTGCCTGTCCTCCAAGCAGCACATAACCTAAATAATATTTGCTGAGTTGTTTTCCAGTAACTTGGAGTCAGCTGTGTCTAGTTTGAGCCACAGAAACTAGACGGAGCTGACTATAATAGTTACACAATTGTTGCTCCCTTTTCCAACATGTTTACACAGGTTTCCCCCACCTCAAACCACCCTGATTCTTTATTCTTTATCCCCAAAATACCCCTGAGCCCCTTGCCTTCAGGGAGGTGGATTTGAGGGTTATTCTCCAGTGTTCCTGCTGAACTGCTTTTGGAGTCAACCCAGTCTTTGCTGTAAACCTCAGTGTCCCAGCATTTGGCTTGCTGTGCATTGGGCAAAATGAGCCTAGTTTGTTAACAATATTATTCTCCTCTGAGACTGTCATTTGGAAGTCTATTTTCATTCTGATATGTCATTAGTTCAATATAACTGTGTTCCTCTCTTCACTTATCTACACACACATGCTTCCCTGGTGGCTCAGAGGTTAAAACGCCTGCCTCCAATGCGGGAGACCAGGGTTCGATCCCTGGGTCGGGAAGATCCCCTGGGGAAGAAAATGGCAATCCACTCCAGTATTCTTGCCTGGAGAGTCCCATGGATGGAGAAGCCTAGTAGGTTACAGTCCATGGGGTCGCAAAGAGTCGGACACGACTGAGCGATTTCACCTTCACCTTCACACACACATACGTATACAAATCTATCTTGTTTCCATTCACCCTTGTAGTTAATTTTTGTGCTGATATAAAATTTCTTGACCAAATGGTAGACTATCTTGCCTCCTAAAATATCAGTTCACATGAAAGTTCACAGGTATGCACAATGCACCAAGAATGAAAGCAAGATTAAGAGCTTAAATGTTCATGTTTTAGTGGTATGACTTGAATATAACAAAAAATCATATATTCTTAAATGATGCTAGTACAGAGAAAAAGTGATAGTTACTGAGTTAAATCAAGCATCTGAGAAAAAAGTACTAGGAAAAAAGATCTCCAAATATTAAGCATATCTTCTCATTTCAAACTATTAAACACAATAGCATAATTAGAGACATAATCTTAAATCTCAATTCTATGTAATAGCTTACTGTTTTGAAATAAGATATCTTTTAATTTTTATTGGATTTAGTTTAAATGAGATATAATTATAAAG
>SJYT01004694.1:112570-125609 GCA_006410635.1 Cephalophus harveyi | reverse complement strand
TGAGTAAACAGTTTGTATTTACTAAGGCACGAGAAAACAAAATCTGGATAAGAAAAAGAGAGCAAGAGTTTCAGGAACAAAGAACAGGTTTAAGTAAAGGGGCAGTTATTACAAAGAATTGTGATGGAATTTACCTGACAAGTGAAGAGCTCCTTACAAAGAAAGGAAGGCTATCTTGTAGGCAAGGCTGCCTTTGTATTTATAGACACTGACTAGCCCTTAGGCCTTGAGAGCACAGCCTCTGGAAAGTTGCCCCTCAGGCTCCCTAAATTCTGTCGGACTGACCTTTCACCTGTTGACAGCCACAGTGACCCTGACCCACTTTCTGCAGGAGCCTCACTGCTGACTGTTACATTGTATGCCTGCTTTCAATACCCATCCAAACTGATTTTCCCAGACTTCCAATATCTTCCAGCATTTAAGGAGTTGGGGTTCTTTATATACCAGTAAATTGTTTTGGATGTGAATGGCTTGCTCTAGATAAAGCTTAAGATACTTGGAGCATAGCAACCCTTAAAAACACAGAGGGCAAATAAAAATCGTAGTTAATGTGGTTAATGAGCAAGAGCGTTCTTGGCATCCAAACAAGTTTGTATTTCTTAGGAGGGCAGTAGGCTGTGGGAGTTTAAAATCTACTATATATAAAAAAAAAAACCCACCAAGCTGCAGTGCTATTATCTTCCTATGCAAATTTTTTTAATTGCCCAGAAGTTTCATGTTTATGGAAAATTTGCTCTCATTTCTTTATATTCATACTAATAAGAAATATCAGCTGTTTATTCATTAGAGACAGTTGGTTCATGATCAGTTTGAAAATAAATGTGAAAAATCATGGAGCTGGTTAACAGCAATAACAAAAAGAGAATATAACACATAAACTAAATTTCTGATAAATATATTTTTTTTTCTTAAATAGTTTAATTAGTCACTCATAATGTAAGAACATTTAACTTTCCTTTATTATGGAAAATATTCAATCAGAATATTTTCCATAATTTTGTAAATAACTTCTTATCCTTAAGTAAAAGTATCAAAGCTGTCTCTTATACACATCTAGATGTGTATAAGAGACAGCCAGGAGATAGTGAAGGACAGAGANNNNAAGAAAATTAATACTTATTGTGAAGGAGAGGAAATGCAAGAAAATTAAAAACTCAAATACATAAAATGACAGGCCAATATCAGTTATAGCAGTACATGTAAATATGTAAGAATCCTTTGCTTAAAAAGTTCTCATGTTGATCTAAATACTAAAGTTATGCACATTATATAAGAGGCAGATCTAAACAGTATAGGATCATATCACTATGAAAGAAAAGGAAATTGAATAGCTAATAAAATGGGATCAGCTGAATTCGTTATACCTCCACAAGATATAATCATTAAAATAGTGTCCTTGAAGAAAATACAAGGTTATAGGAAAGTGCCAAAAATGTAATGAATAAAAAAGATATTCTAATATTATGTGGATAGTCTAAATATAATATAAATATGTCTAGATATTATTTGTTGTTGCCATTGTTTAGTCACTAAGTCCTGTCTGACTCTTTGTTACCCCATGGACTATAGCCTGCAGGCTCCTCTGTTGATGGGATTTCCCAGGCAAGAATACTGGAGTGTGTTGCCATTTCCTTCTCCAGGGGATATTCCTGACCTAGGGATTTAGCCCACATTAATCTCCGGCTCAGCAGTGTCCGACTCTTAGCGACCCTGTGGACTGTAGCCTACGAGGCTCCTCTGTCCATGAGATTTTCCAGGCAAGAGTACTGGAGTGGGTTGCCATTTCCTGCATTGTAGGCAGACGCTTTACCATCTGAGGCACCAGGGAAGTAATCTCCTGCATTAGCAGGCAGATTCTTTACGACTGAGCCACCAGGGAAGCCAAAGGTAGCTCAATATAGAGACAGATTATAAATTGTTCAATATAGAGAGATAGAGATATTATATATTTACATAACAAATAAAACAACAAAGATACACACCAAAATATTAATGGTCATCAGATATGATTGGTGGTAGTCTTCTTCAGATTTTTGGTATTTTCCAAATTATGCTTTCAACAAATTTTGTTTGTATAACATAATAAAGGGTGAGGAAGTTAAGACACATTTGCTTTGTTTCTTTTTAAAAAATGTCTAATCATATAAAGAAAGAATTTGAGTCATTTCTTGGACTCAAAGTTCACTGGCTCTATTTTGTTTGTTAGAAAAGCATTAGTCAATGTTTAAAACAATTAGTAACAAGTTACATGTTATTTTGCCCTAAAATTTTATTTGGTAATATTTGGCAATATTTTATTCCATTACGTTGTCTACATTTTCTATTTCCGAGCTTAAACATGTCATGGCATGTTTTCACCATTATTTGTCCTCATCTATATGGATCATTGATAGATTCTTTGTTTCAAATTATTATTTTCAAGATTCTAAATCTCTTGTGTTAGAACATATTACTTCAGTACTAGAAGACTGAATTTAATTACAACAGTTTATTAAACTATCATGTGCATATTAAAGGGTCAATTAGTAATGGTTTATACTTTATATTACACTCTTAACTTTAAGTAGAATCATTCCTACTTACAAATATCACTTTAAACCAAGGTTTTCCAACACGGACACTATAGACTTTAGATTGGATATTTCTTTGTTGTGGGCTGCTGAGTTAAGGACAGAGTGATAAGACTTGGAAAGGGTTTCTTATACATAAAAGATTATGGAAGAAGGATTTGAGAGCCTTGTAATTTGTGTCATTTACTGAACCATGTCACTGTTTTAAGGCTTTGAATTGTTATTTAATCAAACTAATCTAGGTGCTGCTATGAAGGCATTTTGTAGATGTAGTTAATGTCTACAATCAATTGATATTAATCAATCTTCAATAATTGGATAGGCTTCATCAAATTAGTTGAAAGCCTTAGGGTGGAAAATTGACATTTTCTAGGGAAGAAAATATTCTGCCTCAGGATTGCAGCATCAACTCCTGCTTGCCTTATAGATTTCAAACTTGCCAGTCTTCATAACTCCACAACACAAATCATGTGAATCAAGTCTCTCCCTCTGTGAGTGTGTGTGCCCTATTGATTTTGTTGCTCTAGAGAATGCTGAGTCATACAGAATTGGTACCAAGAGCAGTGGTTCTAGAGGAGCAGAATCTTAAGAATGAGTTTTGTTTGTTTGTTTGTTTTAAAGAGGTAAAGAATGAACAATCAGGAAACAAATGCATGCCAGGTATATGGAGAGGAAGAAAAAATTATGATATCAAGAAAGTTGTAAAGAAAAAGCTTTTAAATGAACTTAATAAATTAGATACCAAATGAGGGACAAAATATAGAATTTATAATTCTGTATAATTGCAAAAAAATTGCATCTATTCATTCATTAAAATAAATGTAAATAAGTTAAGATAACTTACCAAAATAGAAATTCTCAGAATGGATTTATAAAACCAAGATCCAGCATTATATGATAAACAAAAAGCTTAGAGGTGGGAGGTGGATTTTAAAGGCTTGATAGTAAAGGAATGGAAGACGATATGCGAGGAGAAATAAACCAAAGAAAGACAAGAGTAAATATTTTAATATTAAATCATCATGAAAGACAAGTAATATGAACTCTTAAATATAAAGTATCTATAAATGGAGAAAATCTTTTTTGACTTCGGAGTCACAGTTTTCTCTGACAAGCCACAAAAATCACTAATCATTAAATTAGAACTTAGATTATGTAAAGAAATTTTGCAATTCACTAATAAAAAGACAAACCCAATTAAAGCACATGAGTAAATTCTTGAATCGGCACTTCAAAAAATATATATAAAAGTGGCCAGTAAGCATAAGAAATATGTTTAACATCATTAGCAATCAGGAAAATTACTTAAAACTACAAAGAGATGCTACTTCAGACTCAGTAGAATGACTAAAATTTTAAAGACTTGACAACACCAATTGTTGGCAAAGATTTAAGCCAACCAGACCCTTAAATTGCTCTAAATTGCACAACTACTTTCTAAACCTTTTTGGCAGTTAAGTACCTATTATATGACCAAGCAATTGCACTCCTAGATATTTATACAAGACAAAATGTCAAAAGAAGACATCCAAAAATGTTCATAAAAAGTTTATTCATATTTCCCCAAACTGAAAACGGCCCAAATGTCCATTAATAGGAAAATGGATAAGCAAATTGTAGTATATTTATTTTATGTCATATAATTCAGCAATACACACGATAAATTACTACTACATGCAACAACATATAGATGATTCTCAAAAATATTATATTGAATAAAAAGTCGGATACAATAAAGGACATACTGTGTTACAACCCATTTTGTGTCAAGTGACTCCAGAGACAACTTCAGACAATGAACAGGCAACAGTATCAGAGAGGCAAGGCTTGTCTCTGCAGGCAAGGCTCAGTGAAATTAGACTTCAGACACTAAAATGTATCTGAATGCACCAAAGTATCCCATTTCAATTTTTAGAGTCTCACTGTTTTCCACTAGATGCCCTAATTTTTTTTTTATATGATTACTCACATTTTACTGCCTTCTGCTGTAAACACGGTATCAGTTTTTCATAAGATACTTTAAATCTTCAGTTAGGCACCAAAGTCCAATAACAGAAAATCATTAAATTAATTGTGACAGTCTATATTTTGGTGACTGTTAGTAGGTAGTAGTAGATGTCCTAAATTTAAATAAGATATTTAGGGAACCTGTAAATTCAGCTTAATTTGTAATTTGGCAACTTAGAGAATAAGACTGTGTTTCTGATTTTTGTATGTTAACATTATGCCTTCAGGGATCAGATTCTATTAGGGGAACCATAAGAGATATCTTATCTTCTGATAATTCAGTTAGCAAGGAATTCTAAAGCTCTAAGCTTATCATTTTATTTTCCCTATAAATCCTGTAAGGAAGCTAAAAATATCCAGCTCAATACACAGTCTTTATATGACTTAATAAGTGCTTATTTATTCTAAGTGACTCCAGGCAATAAGTAGCTCTTTCACAAATATGTGTCATATATTACCACTGCATTATTCTCTAATCTTAAATTTAAGTATCTGTAGGGATATTTACTTGGAGAAGGAAATGGCAACCCACTCCAGTGTTCTTGCCTGGAGAATCCCAGGGACAGCGGAGCCTAGTGGGCTGCCGTCTATGGGGTCGCACAGAGTCGGACACGACTGAAGCGACTTAGCAGCAGCAGCAGCAGGGATATTTACTATTTTTAAGCTATACCAGATAATTTAACAATATTTAACAATATCAATTTAACAATATCAGCCTTCTCTTTTCTTTAGAGTCTGACCTTTAACATCTCCAGGTAATATTTCTGTATTTAGTACAAGAAAAAATAATCAATTCTAGCTAATTAAACAGAAGGGGATTTATTGCAGGGTATTAAGTGGTTTAGAGAATTTCTGGAAGGACTGATGAGATTGAAATATGCCTGAGATGGTAGTAATGGGCCAAAGGCCACCCCAAAGAATTGGACCTCCAACTGCTCATCTAGCCAAGATCAGGTGGCTGCCTGTCAAATTGGAAAGCTGCCACAACAGTATCTCCTGCTAAATACATGTTACCATTGCGTGAATTAGTTTATTTATGGTGGTTAATAAGATAATAAGAAGGGTGTAGTATAGAAATTGCATTAGTTTTTAAGAGTTTTTCCCAGTTTGTCAATCCTTCACACGGAAAAAATGGTCAGACTCTATGAACAGTCTATTGCAGGAAGCACCATTAGGTGGCGCTCTTTCCCTGAACATAGTACCACTCAGCCCCACCTTTCTCCTGGGCTCAGTTTGTCTGGTATTGGAAGGGCTTAATATGCGATTTTCTTCCATCTTTGTGTATGTTGTCCTTACCTCATTAAAATAGCATAACAAAGATTATGAGGTACACATCTATCACCTTATATCAGAAAATTCTGTTTAATGGCCTGTTAGAAACTGCATTTTTTCAAAGACATTTTACTAGACCAACCACTCTATTCATTGTTTGCATTATATGTTTCTAATTGCTGCAGCTACTGCTAAGTCGCTTCAATCGTGTCCGACTCTGTGTGACCCCAGACGGCAGCCCACCAGGTTCCCCCGTCCCTGGGATTCTCCAGGCAAGAACATTGGAATGGGCTGTCATTTCCTTCTCCAATGCAAGAAAGTGAAAAGTCAAAGTGAAGTCGCTCAGTCGTGTCCGACTCTCTTCGCGACCCCATGGACTGCAGCCCACCAGGCTCCTCCATCCATGGGATTTTCCAGGCAAGAGTACTGGAGTGGGGTGCCATTGCCTTCTCCAATGTTTCTGATTACAAGATCCTAATTGTATCCAGAGCATGAAAAGCAAGAGAGCTGGGCTAAAGTGGTTTTAGGTTTTCTTAGTTTTAGTGTACTAGAAAGCAGTGGGAATAGCTGTTGACTCAACCAGTCTAAACTATCAAAGAACAGGCTGTTGGCAGCTTAATCAAAGAAACACAAAGTCACAAGAAGTGAAAAAACAGGAACACACAAGTGAAAAATCCCACCAAATGCTTCACCAAAAAAAAAAAAAAAAAGGCAGGAAATCCTCCATTTGCTTTGCAAATTATTCTGATACCATGCTATTACTCTACAGGACATTTAAGATGTTCTCTCACCTCTTACTTCCCCTTCTCTACTCCCACAAGTTCTGAAAGAGCCCTCTCACACCCAGGCACTGAAGGCTAGCAAGTAAAGAGAACAAATGTGTCAAGAAAGAGGTGTCAAACCTTAACTGTTCCTTCTATTGCAGACTTCTAAGTCCAGAGTAGACTTTTCCCACTAAGAAGGGGGAAAGATTTGAATTAAGGTTTAAGTTTCCTGTTTTATAATTTCAGGTTGACCAAAAAAGGGTGGGATGTTTCACTCAGGGCCAGGAAAGAGGTTTTTATATAAGGAAATCACAACACCTGAAGTGGGGAAAATAAGAATTGGTCTTCTGCTTGAATCCTACTGTGTACATCTCATCCAACAAACCGCTTATGTTATGCTAGATGACACTTACCTAGATACTAGACTGTTTCCAATTTTTCACTTTTTGATGATCTCATCACACAACTATGGCCATGATATAGCTTTATTATGGGCAAAATATACTTGCCCTCATCTTGACATTGACTTGAACATGGAATTTCTTTGGCCAGTGGGATGCTATTGGAAGTTATAAATAGAGACTTGAAATGTAGTTGTAGAGTTTGGCTTGCCTTCTTTAACCCTGATGATTCACTACAAAAAGAAAATACCTTCAGAAAGCTCCCTATCTTTTGGACTGGATTGCAAATAAGATACATGGCCGCATATACTGGGCAACTGCTAGACCCAAAAGGTTCATCATCATAAGGTACAGACCTGAACCTGAACCTGAATTCAGTCTGTAATCTGGAGCTGGGACCCTGGAGCCTGGTTTCTGAAATACAGCCTACACCAGTCATGATCCAGTCACTCTATAACTCATGAATATGAAAATTAATTTTTAACATTTTTAAATGACTGAATTTGTGAGTGGTTTGTCATCTAGCATTATTGCAGTGCTAGCTGACTGACACACATCTAAATTTCAATTAAATAATTTTATTCTCAACTATAATACATTGCTATATCTCATCTAGCTTAGGAAAACTGACAATGTATTTTAACTGAGGAGTTGTTGAAAAATGTTAGAACCACTGTGAGAGAAATAATTAGGAAATGATGATTTTCATAATTAAAATAAAATATGGAGTAAGAGTTTTTAGCACACCTGAGGATACATTTTCTAAGCTTGCAGAAATCTATTTTGTGTTTGCACAGTATTTCTCTTTTTTGTTATTTTGAAAACTAGGTTAAAACGTCTTAATGGATGCAAAAAATCTAAACTATTAATAAATTTATAGGGGAAATTCATCATTTTCTAGAAATTTTATCAAAAATAGCCTTTAAATAGAACTCATATTAATTGTACCAATCACCAAAGATATTTATGAAATATAATACATGCAAATTTCATATATAAACTAAATTTCACATATGATTCATTTTGACCCTTATTACAAGGCCGAGAAACTCCTGTTTTAATAATTATTTTTCTTTTACAGACGAGAAGACTTAAGATTTTGCTAAAATGTTAAAAGATTCAAAATTTATTTGCCTCTTGAGAAACCTATATGCAGGTCAGGAAGCAACAGTTAGAACTGGACACGGAACAAGAGTCTGGTTCCAAATAGGAAAAGGAGTACGTCAAGGCTGTATATTGTCACCCTGCTTATTTAACTTATATGCAGAGTACATCATTAGAAACGCTGGACTGGAAGAAGCACAAGCCGAAATCAAGATTGCCAGGAGAAATAGCAATAACCTCAGATATGCGGATGACATCACATTTATGGCAGAAAGTGAAGAGGAACTAAAAAGCCTCTTGATGAAAATGAAAGAGGAGAATGAAAAAGTTGACTTAAAGCTCAACACTCAGAAAACTAAGATCATGGCATCTGGTCCCATCACTTCATGAGAAATAGATGGGGAAACAGTGGAAACAGTGTCAGACTTTATTTTTTGGGGCTCCAAAATCACTGCAGATGGTGACTTGCAGCCGTGAAATTAAAAGACGTTTACTCCTTGGAAGGAAAGTTATGGCCAACCTAGATAGCATATTGAAAAGCAGAGACATTATTTTGCCAACAAAGGTCCATCTAGTCAAGGCTATGGTTTTTCCAGTAGTCATGTATGGATGTGAGAGTTGGACTGTGAAGAAAGCTGAGCACCGAAGAATTGATGTTTTTGAACTGTGGTGTTGGAGAAGACTCTTGAGAGTCCCTTGGACTGCAAGGAGATCCAACCAGTCCATTCTAAAGGAGATCAGTCCTGGGTGTTCTTTGGAAAGAGTGATGCTGAAGCTGAAACTCCAGTTCTTTGACCACCTCACGCAAAGAGTTGACTTGTTGGAAAAGATTCTGATGCTGGGAGGGATTGGGGGCAGGAGGAGAAGGGGACGATAAAGGATGAGATGGTTGGATGGCATCACTGACTCAATGGACGTGAGTTTGAGTGAACTCCCGGAGTTGGTGATGGACAGGGAGGCCTGGCGTGCTGCAATTCATGGGGTTGCAAAGAGTCGGACACGACTGAGTGACTGAACTGAACTGAACTGAACTAAAATATGCTTTTAATATATTTAATAGATATACTGAAAACATTTAAGTTTTAGAACTGACAATATTATTTTTCCTTACCATTTTAAAAGTGCCTATTTCAACCACTTTCCTAAACATCAGTACTCTACATGCGTCCAGGTGATGGTGGGTTAAATGTAAGCCTAAAGTTAGCATCAGAGAATTCCTTAGACAAATCCTTCAAAGTAAGCATATAATCCCTATTCTTTAAAATAAAGAGTACAGTAAGAGTAATCTATTAAAATTGGTCTCCTTGAAAGCATGAGTGTCCTTTAATGTACAGAGAACATTTTGAGGAAATACACTAACATCTTTATTTCCCTTAATGCAAGCTAACTGAAGTGAAAAAAATAAATAAACATAGTTTATAAGCTAGTTGTAAAACCTAACAAGCAGATTACTCCATATACCAAGAGTAAAGTAACAGCAAAGGGAAACAAGAATGGCAAATTATGTAGGACCAGTGTAATGGTTATATGTGAGCTGAGAACAGTGAGGTCCTTTCCTTTTGAAACACAGCTACAACCGCGTCATGCTCTAATACCCCACAGGCAGCAGAATGATTGAAACCAATATTAAATCGGACAGTTCTGGGGAGTCTCTATTTAGCAACAGCTGTATGACTAGCACAAACCTAATATTGTAGAACTAGATAGATAGTGAAACAACACATAATCTTTTGGACATGGGGCACTGTTACATAAATGCATCCGTGTTGTTCATTTGAGTGCTGCCAGCAATGGTTTATTAGATTAAAACAAAAGGACTAAAGGAGAAACCACACAACACGCAATTGTAATAAACTTCCACGCTACACAGGTGTGTTAGTGTGGTGCTTTCTTCTGCTAAACGCTGTATCTCCTTGTGAGGCAAGATTAGGATTTGGGGAGTTAAAGATCTGAGGGTAATTCTCAGCTCAACTCCTTACTCCTAGTCTGAACAAAGACAGATATTAACTTCCTCGGTTGCAAAAGAAGATAAACAATTGTGCATTCTTAAAAGAGTGCTTTGAGATATATCAACTAATATATTTATATTAAGCACTTAACACAATGACTAGGACATGATAAGTACTTGAATATATTTTAACTTTTTATTACCAATAACCTGTTTTCTTACTCATTTTCTTAGAATTTGATATCTTCACTTTATGTTTTAGATCACTTAATTAGAAAACACATATTTTTAGTGTCCTTAGGAAAAATGTCAAATGGGCAGGAATGATAAGGAAAGGAGAGAGATCAAGAATCCAATAAAGAAGAAAGATCAGTGTAATAGCCAGTAAGGTTTTGCAGTGTTCAGAGAGATGAGCTGGTATGGTAGTTTAATAAGCCTAGAAATCAATGAGCACAATACCCTCATTAAAACCCAAAAAACATGGCTTGTTCTTCCTGACACAGAGGGACAAAACCACCATTACTGTATTCATGTAGATCAGTGGCTCTAAACCCTGTAACAAATATTTTCTAAAGTTCCCTTTACTGCCTGCTGCTGCTGTTGCTGCTGCTAAGTCGCTTCAGTCGTGTCCAACTCTGTGTGACCCCATAGACAGCAGCCCACCAGGCTCCCCTGTCCCTGGGATTCTCCAGGCAAGAACACTGGAGTGGGTTGCCATTTCCTTCTCCAATGCATGAAAGTGAAAAGTGAAAGTGAAGTCGCTCAGTAATGTTCGACTCTTCGTGACCCCATGGACTGCAGCCCACCAGGCTCCTCCGTTCATGGGAGTTTCCAGGCAAGAGTACTGGAGTGGGGTGCCATTGCCTTCTCCACCTTTACTGCCTAAAAAGGCATTTATAGAAAATATAACCTGAAACCACACATAGGAATAACTAAATTGCACATTATTAATGCAAATTTATACATTATATTGATTCTCTTGAATCAATATAATGTCCTAACTGTAAAGGAAAGAATAATTAGCTACATTAAAAACCTAATGAAGTATTGATAGGTTCTTGTACCTCCTTATAGTAGGTTTGAACTTAAGAGGAGCTTACCATAAGTGCAGGAAAATGGAAGAATGGAGATATGTATGGACACTAACCTCGATAGCATATTCAAAAGCAGAGATATTACTTTGCCAACAAAGGTCCATCTAGTCAAGGCTATGGTTTTTCCAGTGGTCATGTATGGATGTGAGAGTTGGACTGTCACTGAGCGCCGAAGAACCGATGCTTTTGAACTGTGGTGTTGGAGAAGACTCTTGAGAGTCCCTTGGACTGCAGGGAGATCCAACCAGTCCATTCTGAAGGAGATCAGCCCTGGGATTTCTTTGGAAGGAATGATGCTAAAGCTGAAACTCTAGTACTTTGGCCACCTCATGCGAAGAGTTGACTCATTGGAAAAGACTCTGATGCTGGGAGGGATTGGGGGCAGAAGGAGAAGGGGATGACAGAGGATGAGATGGCTCGATGGCATCACTGACTTCATGGACGTGAGTTTGAGTGAACTCCAGGAGTTGGTGATGTACAGGGAGGCCTGGCGTGCTGCGATTCATGGGGTCACAAAGAGTCAGATACGACTGAGTGACTGAACTGAACTGAATTGAACTGATGGACACTAAAACAAAACCAATGTTAGGTTAACTAATAGTTTAAATTGTTGTTTAGACTATTGATGATGATAACTGTAAAGACTGTAGTCCAGTGATATCCAATATGGTAACTACTAGCCCCAGATGGCTATTGAAATATGGTAAGTGCTACTGAAAATTGAATTATTAACTTTATTCAATTTTAATTAAATTACATTTGTATTAAAAGCTAAATCAATGTAAAATAGCACAATGATGTTTACACTATTAAATACAGGTTGAAATAATTGAGGGATATAGTATGTTCAATATAATCTATAATTAACTTTAACTTCCCCTGCTTTTTTCTCTTTACAATATGACTATAGAAATGTTGAAATCATATATGCGGCTCTCATTTGCAGCCTTCATTGTGCTTTCCACAGCACAGTGCTGCTATAGACAAACTGAATGATAAACCTCTGAGGACAGAAGTGGAGTAAAATTGATTTTCAATAGGAATACCCCCAATTTGTTTCCATATGTAATTTTTATCACCAAGATAAACTATTTCAATATGTGATTTCTAAAACCTATATTTATTTCTGCATTACAAAAATTAAATTACTTATGTATACAATCTAAAACAATCTTTATTAATGCAATTCAGTGAGAAACCTAAATTTTATCTATGCTTTAAAGGTGTTCAAAGGATATTAAGAGGAAGCTCATGTTTTCTCTGCTAAAATGTGTGTATTGATATTGGTACTTTTGCACTGCAGCTCTGGCAGCCATTTCAACCAAATATGTTGTTGAAAATCTAGAGTAATCATTTTCTTTCTGAAGAAGTGTGTTTAAGTTTTAATACCATCCAAACCCCTTCATAATTAGATTGAATAAAGTATGATTTGGCCCAAACAGTGGTTTACAGCTCAATTAAAATTTTCTGAATATCTTGGCTAAAATGTTCTTCATCTGTTTCAAATGAATTTATTACTCAATCCAGTTTTGTAAATTAAACCAAAAATTTAAAATATAACCACTCTTTCTAGCAGCCATTCAGATGAAAACAATCTATTTGCATGTATCTAACTTCTGCAAAGATGAAAGCTGTAAAAATGTTTGATGTAAAAGCTAATTTTAAATAATAATGTTTGTTGACAAATCCTGCAATAGTTCCATTCACTGTGAGATTGATATTCATTTCTAGAATCTTAGAAAGGATTCCATTTAACTTTGCAAACATAAATATGTCCTCGATATATCGTTTTTGTGATATTTGAATTGTGATACTTAATTTTTCATTTAATGAATTCTTTGATAATTTCAAATAATAAAAACATTTTTAACTTTACATT
>SJYT01004694.1:52379-112325 GCA_006410635.1 Cephalophus harveyi | reverse complement strand
AACTTACTTTCAATTTCAAACTTTTTATTACCATGGCATGGTTTACTCTTAATTTTATTAGTAACATCGAATGCAATGTTCGTTGATTTTGAAGTATTTCTTTAACATCCCTGATGTCAGTAAATAATATTATGAATTATTAAAGTATATAGAGCTATTAATAATCAGCTCTACATCCACTTTGTAGACCCCTCATGGCTGCTATTGAAGCAGTGACATGTGGAAAGCGAATAGGTTTTCACATGAGATTCTTAAGAGCTTTGTGAATTGACAATCTCTTTTTATCCATTATCAGTAATTTTGAAAGTAACATTTCTATCATTAATTTTTAATCCTACAAACCTGACATATATAAGCAGTAATAATTCATTTTTACATAGGATGTTTCATCCCTTGTATGAAAATTTCCTTGACTGCAGTTCATTACACAACTGATCATCAACATTTTTCACAATCTCTTCAAGCCTTCTTGATACCAAATCATTGCTCAGTAAAGCATATTTTTTTTTTGTTTCAGATGTGTATAAGAGAGAGTATTTAAAAAAATCTAGTGACATTAATATAGTTTTCAAATTTTCTATAAATTTTGGAAATATCATATATCCCTGCTAACATAATCAGTGTGTTTCTCAGTAAAATTTGTATGAAATTTCACTAATTTTTATTGCTTCATTTAAAAATGTGTTCACAGATTAGAAATATAAGAAATTTCTCAATTATTGGACAAACTACAAAATACAGTGTTACATAATCACCTGAATACCATTGATATATTTTCTTCATATAGTTTTAAATAAGAACTTTAAGAAGTATATTTACACTTACTGACCCTGAATATTCACTGGAAGGACTGATGCTGAATCTGAAGCTCCAGTATTTTGGTCATCTGATGCAAAAAACGACTCATTGGAAAAGTCCCTGATGTTGGGAAAGATTGAGGGCAGAAGGAGAAGAGGCCATCGGAGGATGAGATGGCTGGACTGCATCACCAGTGCAATGAACAAGAAATTGGGCAAACTCCAGGAGATGGTGAGGGACAGGGAGACCTAGCATGCTGCAGTCCATGAAGTCACAGAGTCAGACATGACTGGGCAACTGAACAACAACAAAAAGTGTTTGCTGGGTGGTGCTAGAGGTTAAGAATCTGCCTGCCAATGCAGGCAATGCAAGAGATGTGAGTTTGATCCCTGGATCAAGAAGATCCCCTGGAGTAAGAAATGGCACCCTACTCCAGTATTCTTGCCTAGAAAATTCCATGTGCAGAGGAGCGTGGCAGGCTACAGTCCCATGGGGCTGTGAAGTTAGACATGACTGAGCAACTGAGCACACACTTATATAAAGAATCTCTAATAATGTGATAATTATAAATACAAACTGAAAAAGTATGTTACATTGGTGGCCCAAATATCACAAGCAACATTACCATTCTAATATAATTTTCCAAAATGGAAAGTGACTTTTGGCAAAATTCAAACAAAACAATGGATAATGTCCCTTTGATATATAGATGAAATCCAGGAAAATTTGGTATATATTACAACCATGAAAAATATTTTATATATGCCTATAGAGTTACTTCCTAGAGTCAGGTAATTTTAAGTGGCAATGAGGGACATTCAAAATTTGTATCTAGAGAATTTTTTTAAATATACAGTACTGCTCCATGCTTTACAGGATGTCTAGCAGTCTTGGTCTCTATCTACTAATGTACCATCACCTTTAATAATTTAGCAGTTAAAGAAATGCCTCCAATAAATCTCCAAAAATTACCAGACGACGTGTACTTGTGCCCCCAAAGAGAGCACTGACTAAGATATAAAACAGTGAATTCTGCCATCCATGTAATAACTATTGCCATGTTTGCCTCTAATCTACTGTTTAGTGTTCTTTTATATTCAGTAAGTAAATTTTGCTATATCTCAGCCTCTTTCATAGCAGGTGTTATTAAAGTTGGCCTTATTAAAAATTCAGTCTTTGAAAGAAACTTTTTGGTTTGTCACAGAAAGATGATATTGGGAAACTTTTTACAAGTTTATAAGAATCAACCATTTTTTAGCACATTTATGAAAATGACTTATTTTTTTCATTTCTTGTATGTAATGCTCTCTGTAATGCTATTTTCATATTTTATACCATAACACCTAAAATGTGGGTTCACCTTTACATATGTACTTTATAAGGAAAACAATTTTTAGCAAATCTTACAGTGATGACTATATATTTTATCATTAAAAAAATCAATGTAGCATTCCTCCATAGCACAAATATAAAAAGGAATCATTGACTTGTTTCTGCAGCTAATATTTGTATCTGTGGACACAAATAGAGGAAGGAAGCTAACATTTAATATGTACCTAATATTGGCAAAATATTAAAATAATTGTTTAATCCTTGCAAAAATCCCAGAAAGCTATTTAAAATTAGGAAACAAACCTCAGGAGATCGAGTGACTTTCACCAAGCATAGTCAAAGTCAAGCTTAGTGGTCTTTCTACTCTACCATCATGGAGTGCTCCAAACCAATCCTCTTAAAAGGATACATTATAATAAATATCAGAAAATTTCTCCAGACTATCAAAATGATTTTGGAAGTTGTGTTTCAGTGCATCAATTATTATCATTATGCATTATCATTATTATTTTAATGTTCTGCCCTCTTTACTTATTGTCTCTCAACTTGTCCCTGTTGAAGCATCCTGCTAGTCTTAATCATGCACCCTTCAATGTAGTGAGCATGGTGGTTATGGCGTATAAGTGATATGTTAATACTCTCCCTATGTTTCTTAAAGTCTAGATTAACAACATGGATTTTGAAAAAAAATAAGCCAAGGTTACTGTGTTTTATATTTATATGAAAATACTTATTTTCCTTAAGCCTATAAAGTTAAAAGTTGCACTATGATGGAAGAGTTTTAAGGATCTTGAGGGTTTCATAATTAGAACCGTGGGAAAATCCCATTTCTGAAGGTACATCAGACCTATTGGTGTGAACTAAATCCATTTACTTCCTTTTCAACTAGTGCTTTTCAGCATTTTATTCCCCTAAGATTCTGTCTGTAGCCACATTTTCTTTTGAATACCCATAAATTATTCCACTCACATTGGTTTTATTGAAGAGCAGTATTTATAATGGGATAATTTGGAAAGCTATTTATCATCTCACTCAGGCTTTTATCTTTCTCTTACTTGTATCTGCATTTCTTCTTCCCTTTAAAGAGAGAGTTCCAGCCCAACCAGGATATTCATTACTTATTAATATAAACTTGCTTAGTCCACTCGCTCCTGTGATGATTTAGACACTTTCTCCTGCAGTTTTACTTTGCTAATTGGTCCAGTCAGTCTTTCTTCCCACTGCTTCTTTTCCAACCATCTTCCCTCAAAGTTCTCACCGTGGTGTGATTTTACAGTGTTAGAGAGCTAACCATAATGTTAGAGAGCTCAACCTTCCCTTGCTTCTGTTGTAAATTCCCCAGTAATTAAAATAGTTTACATTATATTGGTAGGCAGAATTCTTATCCTTCAATTAAAAAATAGATTTAGGGACTTCCCTGGTTGTCCAGTGGCTGGGTCACCGTGCTCCCAGTACAGGGTGCCCAGGTTCAATCCCTGATCAGGGAACTAAATCCCACATGCTGCGATTTAGGAGTTCACATACCATAATTGAAAGAGCTGAGTTCACACACTCGTATGTCACAACTAAGACCTGGTGCAGCCAAATAAAGAAAGAAAATATATATTTTAAAATAGATCCAGATCCATTTATGAAGGTAAAAATTAAAGATACCTGATTATCACCATTATTATGCTCTCTGGTTTCTCATTTTCCCCAACACTTCAACAATATCTCAAACCCACCACAGAAATATAAGTTTCTAATATTAATGAGGAAAGGCTGCATAAAATTGCCTCTTTTCCTCGTTCTTCATATTGAAAAGCTTTAAATGTGTGTTCGTATATGTGAACATTACAAAGCCAGATAATTGCTTTGTTGATTCTTTATATTCATAAAATTCTTTCACTCAATGGATATCCAATAAATGTCTGATTTTTATGAAGCAATTAGTTTGTAGAAAAAATATTGATAAAACTTAAAAACAGTTGTTATTTTCTACCTGTAAAATAAATAAATACTTATAAGTTGGATGCTGTATATATGTTTTGGCTCAGGTGGTACTGACTGTGATGAAAGAAGGGAATAGGTAAAAATTGTAGGGGAAAAGGCAGCATCTATGATTTTTAGATATAAGAGGAGAAACTAATTAGAAAGAGAATTGATGAATAGATGCTGCCTATTTTGACCATAACACAAAGCAAGTAGCTTAATTTAAAGGGAGAAAGTAAGAAGAAAATCAGATTACTCACCTTATAAATGAAATACAATATTAAATTCTTTAATAGGAACACAATAGCATACTCTTAAGATATGCAGCAAGAAAAGGTATCAAATTTTTGAAAATCAAATTCACATTTATTATTAAAATCTGATATAAGGAAATTAAAAGCAAGAATTCAGAAAATAACTTTTGCATATAATACAACAGTAAAAAAAAATCTAGGAAAAAAAAAGACCATAAGTATAACTCAGTTTATATTTGCAAACATGTATATTGGAATTCTCACTTTTGTATAATTAGAAATAAGACTGAAAGCAATTTTAAAACATTTTATAAAGGACTGTTCAAAAAGAGACCATAGGAAAACAAACATTCCAGTATAGATTCTCCAAATATATACTTTTACTAAATCATTTCCAATCCTTGTATTCAGACTCCTTGCAATTTTCATTGATTTCTATGGAATAGAGAAAACACACGTCTGCCTGTTAAGGTACAATTTATTACAATGACCACTGGAAAGTAACATGCTTGAACAAACATACATAATATGTTCAAAATGTTTAATCTCACTAGAAAAATAAAATAGAGAAAGATTCAATATCACTAGTATAATTAATAAAGATATAATTAATAAATGCACACACATAAAAACAACCAAAGGTGCATGTTTATCTCTGGGCTTTCTATCCTATGATCCAGTTGTTAAACGTTGTCAATTCACTTTGCCTGTATGGAAAATAGGGATAGCAAATTTATTTCCAGAGCTATAATTTGGATTGAATGAAATACAGTATGAAAGCACTTGGAACAGTATCCGGTGTATAAGAAGAACCAGCAGTTACCATATGATTACTAAGTGCTCAATAAATAAAAGTTATTATTAATATTACCTTAGGGACTTCCCTGGTGGTCCAGTGGCTAAGACTCTAGCTCCCAATGCAAGAGCCCAAGTTCAATCCCTAATAAGAGAACTTGATACCACATCCCAAAACTGAGACCTGGCACAGCCAGATAAATTGAAATCAATAGCAACAACAAAAAATTACCTTAATCATTCCACAGTGATATTGTTCTGACTCAAAGTTTATATGGCAGAAAGGATCATTGTTTTATTCCTGTCTTTGTCTATTTCCTTCTCTTTAAAACTCTGGAAGAATATTAATTTTTTCATGTAATCCTAATATATACTTTTGACCAGGTTATACATATTTGTGATTAAAGACTTATTTAGATCAAAGTTTTTACAAAAATCAATCACTACTTGGGTTATGACCTTAATAACTTGGCCCATAGCAAAGCTCAGCTTTATAATAATTGTGACAAATCAATCAATATTTTATTTATATGCAATTTTAACACACTGACTTACACAAATCCTCTCTGTCTTTCATCCTCAACATGACCTCAAAATTGCAATCAGGACAATTACTCTCTGTACTTTAGGGAGTAAGTATGGAACCAAGTAGGAGTGCCTTTTGAGAAATGAGAAGCCCCTGAAGAAATGCTGATTAGTTCATTTATAACATCTAATCATTTTCATGCTTTCCCTGACAAACTTCTCTCCCAGCTATTGAGGTAATATAAATCCCACTCCTCTCCTGAGATTTGTTTTACAGCAAATTGAATATATCCAACTCACTTTTTTCTTCCTCCTACACTAGTCTCACTTATCACTGAATTTTCAGTATTCCATGTCAGATACTCTATATGTGACAAACTAGTGCCCATTTTTCTTACAAAGCTATTTAAATTTTCTTATTATTCTGTGTGGTCTATTTCGCTTCCACAAAACTCTTTTGTATTTTGAATGGGCTCTTTGAAACGAAGAATCACAAAGGTATTTTTTTTTTCTTTGTTCTTTTCTTTTTACTACAAAAGTATATAAGTTCTAGATGGCAGTGTGGTAACTCTTGAAAATCTCCTCTGTGTTGGAAGAGTTTATGTCAAATTATTTTGTCAACAAAATCTGGCACCACCCAGGGCTATGTTGGGTGTTTGTAGAGAGAATAGTTCTGAAACATTCTGGGAAAGCAATCACTTCTGCATTGTCTAGCCTGAGGAATCTGCTCTGCACTTGTTTCTCTGACTCACAGATCTCACCTGCAGACTGTCATTTTTGGAAGGGCCTTGATTGCAAGTGGCCTAAGCTGTGGAATAGCTCCTGCAATTTATAATTTTCTCTTTTTAGTTTATTTTGTCTATCTTTCAGTTTTTCTCCTGGGATAAAAATTTTTTTAATTTTGTTGATTCCTGGGATCAAGAAATGCAGATATTTATATTATATTTTGTTAGGAATTTAAATTATCACTTGTTTATATGATCACTGAGATTTTACTTTTTTCCTCTAATCTCATAAAACCAATGTTTTATTTTTATTGATCCTCTTCAACCAGAGTTATTTCACTTTTAAAACACATTTAGAAATCACAAAGCTTTCCAAATCTCTCTTAGCAGTTTTTCAAGATTTGTGTATAGAAAACACACTGAACCATTGCAACTAGGTCAGATAGAAACTCCTGGAGAAGTAGGAAATATATCTATCATTTTCATATGCTTATTACTAGGAACCCATCTGATATCTTATTAGTGTTGAGTTGGGGGTTTTTTAATTTCCCTTTCCCTTAGCTAATGACTTATTTACATATTGACTTGCTCCATGAGGTTTTTAACTGGAGAATAAAACAGTATTCAAAAAATGTACTCTTTCTATGAAAGTGCTTCTGTTGAATTAACAACTTTGAGATAATCATTGTGTCATGAAATAATTGCCAAATGACATAGAGCTCCTTAATCAACAGTGTCCACTGATGACCGGGCCATAGGGCCACTGGACTTGCAGATGCAGGTTTCGACTTACTGTGGCTTTTAATGTCTGAAAATCCCCAATAGGATGCTTCAAACCGCAAAATCCAACTCTGATTTTACATGCCTGGAGAGTACCGGCCTGCATGGGAAAATGAAGTCCACCTTTCTGGAATTTGTTTTCGATTTTTAAGTGAGATTTCATATGCAGTAATAGATACATGTTAAGCCTTCTTTTAAAAATTCTGTATATTTAAAGATAACACTGCTAATGATGTAGCTAAGATTATTATAGTGCTGATCCTAAACTACATCCCTCATGTGATTGACTGAAATGCATCTCCATCCAGAAAATACCAGTTCCAGTATTGGTATGCTACAATGACTAAGGTTTTCATAAATAAAATCACTATTTTGAGTTAAGACATTTCCATAAAAATCAGTAATGTGACCTTCAGGTCCACTCTCTCTTTATTGATTTTCTACCTACTTGACCCATCAGTTATTGAAAAGGGGAGTGTTTTAATTTACAAATATAATAGTGCATTTACCTATTACTTGTTTCAGTTCTATCACATATTTGATGCTCTATTGTTAGGTACATACCCTTTTAGGATTATTATGCTTTCTTGAAGAATTGACCCCTTTATCACTTTGTAATATCCTCTTATTAACTCTCAGTCTTTCAGCCAGCTTCTGTCTCTGGTCTGTGATCTTCTCCAGTCTTTCTTTATATACAATTTTCAGGTAAGAGTACCCAGGCTGGCCTGAGAAGTTGCCCGTCATCTTTCTCATACAATGCTTATATGTATAGTTATATTGCTGTCTCTTATACACATCTAGATGTGTATAAGAGACAGATATAATTGATATATATTATTTACTATCTTTTATTGATAAAAGATAGTAAAGATTATAAAAATAAAATAACACCACATATATAATTATTACAGGTAACTAGAAACTGCAAACACAACACATAAAAATTTTTTTTGTATCACAGATAAAACAAAGTTGCCTTAAGTGAAAATACAGCTTTTTGAGACAGCCTGAAAAATCAGATTGTGTACTTCCTTTCACCTGTTTATTTTACTTGAATTTTATTTATAGCATCCTGAGAGAATTACTTTCTAGTGTACGAAAAATTAAAATAAGTCTCACAGAGGTAAAGTGACTTTCAGAAGTTTAAACAACTAAGTCAATGAAAGAGTTAACATTATAATTTAGTTCTTTTATCTTCTATTATAGTGGATTTTCCATCAGTCTTTTGCAATTTGAAGAAAGTAAAATCAACCCATAGTAAGAATATATTTTAGGTATATGATAAACAAAGCCTGTATTTCCATCATAATCTCTAAGTATCTTTGTAGAATAAGACAAATTCTGGCTTGCTGGCTTCCTGATTCTTAGATTACTTTGTTGGAATGGATCTCAAAATCACAGTTCATTGCCATGGATGAGAGTAACATTTGGACATATCTGCTGCTCCCTGGATTTGTTTCAAGGCTAAGTTTGGCAATCTCAAGACTACCTGAGACCTGTAATAAATCAAAAATGCCATCATGGTAAACCTTGCTCCCAAACTTAAGGAAGTAGAAGAAATAAGAAGCCTATGAACTCTTACCCTTACATTATCATTCTACTTATTATTAACTAGTGATCTCCCAGACATAATAGTTCAAAATGTTTATCTTATCTCCAGTGTCACTTGTATACACATATCATGCAGCCCTTAGTGATCATGTACCACTAATGAAACCTCTCTTTTTTTATGTCTTTTATCTCCTCAGAACATCTTGATACCAGTGATATGTATTTATGCCTGTGTCATTCTTAGTATAGCAAGACAAAACCTTTACACAGATTTTGAATTATTTTATGACAGTTTTTGACAACTTGATTTATTGGATTTGACTTAACCCACTTAACATTTGAAAACATTACCAACTTAGAAACATTGCTTTTTTAATGTATATCCAGATAACATCTTTTAAATAACAGCACCTATTTTTTCCCCAAAGATGATTCTTTCCATCTGAACTAAATACTGTCCTCTGGTTGTTTCTTACAGGGGCGTGGGTTAACAAGTTTGAAAAGACTGCATATGTATAGTACAGTTAATAAATAAGTAAATATTAATAGATGGTGAATGTTGTGAGCTAGGTTTATCATTATTAGAAAGAGAGTCACATGTAAGCAAGGAGAAGGGGGACTAGAATGAATCATATGGTAATGGATTAGAGTGAGAGATACTTGTATGAATCCATGTTTAGCTTGGGCCTTCCCTGACAGCTCAGCTGGAAAAGAATCTGCTTGCAATACAGGAAACTTTGGTTTGAATTCTGGGTTAAGAAGATCCCCTGGAGAAGGGCTAGGCTACCCACTCCAGTATTCTTGGGCTTCCCTTGTGGCTCAACTGGTAAAGAATCTGCCCACAATGTGGGAGACCTGGGTTTGATCCCTGGTTTGGGAAGATCCCCTGGAAAAGGGGAAGACTACCCACTCCAGTATTCTGGGCTAGAGAATTCCATGGACTGTATAGACCATGGGATCGCAAAGAGTCAGATAAGACTGAGCAACTTTCACTTTCATGTTAGCTTGATATAGATACAGATATACAGATAGATAAATAATTATATATGTTTGGGCATATACAAATTAGTATGCTAATAACACCTCATACCAAGAACTGACTCATTGGAAAAAACCCTGATGCTGGGAAAAATTGAAGGCAGGAGGAAAAGGGGACAACAGATGATGAGATGGTAGGATGGCATCACCTACTCAATGGACATGAGTTTGAGCAAGCTCCAGGAGTTGGTGATGGATGGGGAAGCCTGGGGTGCTGCAGTCCATGGGGTAGCAAAGAGTCTGACATGACTGAGAGACTGAACTGAAGAAGCAACAATGACAGGGAATTAAGTCTACCCAGCTCCCAGATCTTTGTTTATGAACCCATTCTCCAATAAAATGGTTTTATTGGGAGAAATGCTTAATAGAGGGATGAGCATCCCTCTAAATGCTTAATAGAGGGATGGCTCAGGGAATATACAAAATGAACCTGGAGCATCTTGTAGGGCCAGAAAGTAAGGAAATGATTTAAAAAATGAAAGAACAGAAATGTTGGTGAATGCCAAATGGACACAGGAGCCTAACTGAAAGAGTTGCAAATGGCCAAAGCTACCGGAACAAATTGACCAATTGCTCAAAGCTGGAACTATTTGAGCAATAACACAAAGTATAAAATAAATATATGTAAGTCCGTATTAACTTAAGTAACTGAATGAATAAATGTGAGAGAAGAGATAAATGTATGAGGGAGAGGGAGAGGGTGGGATGATTTGGGAGAATGGCACTGAAACATGTGTAATATATATGAAACAAATCGCCAGTCCAGGTTCAATGCATGATACTGGATGCTCGGGGCTGGTGCACTGAGACGACCCAGAGGGATGGTATGGTAAGGGAGGAGGGAGGGGGGTTCAGGATGGGGAACACATGTATACCTGTGGCAGATTCATGTTGATGTATGGCAAAACCAATACAATATTGTAATTAACCTCCAATTAAAATAAATAAACTTATATTTAAAAAAATTCCAAATTATATAGCTATTCCTCCATCAAGGAGGAGGAGCTTAACTTCTTCACAATCCTTGAACGTGAATTGTACCAAATAGTGACTCATTTTTGAAAAATAGAGTATTGAAGAGTGGAGTGACTCTGTGGTGGATAAACATGTCAAACACTGCTTTGGCCAGGTGACAAAGGTCGACATCAACAACACTGGCACATTGCTTGTGCCTTTAACACAGTGTGAATAGAATGATATTTCACAATGTGATGCTCTTTTTGCACAATCCACTTTCTTTATGGTATTGAATGTACTTTTGCAACATGAAGGCTTTTCTTACACAGTCCTACTGACTCTCCCTTTTATTATTTATCACAAGTGTTTCATGAATAAATACTTTGAGCTTCTAACTTTGTCTTGGGTAAACTTTCTGGAGGAATCAAATGACATTACTTTTAAAGTAATAATTGATAGGTTTTGGTTTAAGTCTACTAAAATGGTATTTATTTTCTATTTGCATGTCTGTTCTCTCTTAATCGTTCATCTTTTCCTGATATCTCCAGAATAAATTGATATTTTTAGCATTCCATTTTATCTCCTCTGTTGATTTTTAGTCATGTCTTTTTGTGTTATTCATTTTTGTGCTTTCCTTTATGCATTTTTAATTTATCAAATATAACTTCAAAAATAATCTACTACTTAATAAACTATGTAAGAATCCGACAAAATCTTACTCCAAATTATCACGCTCATGTTCTTTGTGTCCTTATATTTAATTCTACATATGCTATAGATCTCAAAATCCACTGTTGTTATCTTACTTTAAATTGTCAATAGTACCTAAAACATATTTAAAGAGATATAGGTATTGATATATATAAACATATGGACATATATGTAGAAATTTAGAAATATATTCACTTACATATTTGCTTTTTCTGGCATTCTTCATTCATTGTATACAGGCTGAAGAACTTACATTTCTTGTAGTTCAGGTTGCATTAGCTGAATTCTTCAAACTTTTGCTTATCTGAACATGTCTTTATTTCAAATTTATTTTTAAATATATTTATTTTAAATATAGACATACAGAAATCTCTGTGCATGATTTTTATTTTCCCACACTCCAGTTCAGTTCAGTCACTCAGTTGTGTCCGATTCTTTGCGATCCCATGAATCGCAGCATGCCAGGCCTCCCTGTCCATCACCAACTCCCGGAGTTTACCCAAACTCATGTGCATCGAGTCAGTGATGCTATCCAGCCATCTCATCCTCTGTCGTCCCCTTTTCCTCCTGCCTCCAATCCCTCCCAGCATCAGGGTCTTTTCCAATGAATCAACTCTTCACGTGTGGTAGCCAAAGTAGTGGAGTTTCAGCTTTAGCATCAGTCCTTCCAGTGAACACCCAGGACTGATCTTTAGGATGGACTAGTTGGATCTCCTTGCAGTCCAAGGGACTCTCAAGAGTTTTCTCCAACACCACAGTTCAAAAGCATCAATCCTTCGGTGCTCAGGTTTCTTCACAGTCCAACTCTCCCATCCATACATGACCACTGGAAAAACCATAGCCTTGACTTTCCCACACTAGAATGATGCAATTCCAAAATCTGGGTTCAGTCATTTCTGGTAAGTAATCAGCAGCACTCTTAATGTTGTTCCACTGTATGTAATGTTTTTCTTTCTCTCTAGATGTTTCTCGTTCTTGGACTCCAAATGACATGTTGCATGCATGCTCAGTCATTCAGTCGTGTCGAACTCCACAACCCCATGGACTGTAACCCACCAGGCTCCCCTGCCCAAGGAATTTTCTAGGCAACTACACTGGAGTGGGTTGCCATTTCCTACTCCAGAGGATCTTCCCAATCCAGGGATTGAACCTGTGACTCCTGCATTGGCAGGCAGATTTTTTACCAGTGAGACACGTAGGAAGCCCCAGATGATGTGCTAGACTATTTTATATTATGCCATTTCTTGCAAGCTCTGTTGTCTCTCTCTCTCTTTTTTTTTTTTTTTTTTTTTAGCATTTTGACTTTTGCTATTTAAACTTGATTTAAGGATACTGATCATTGATTCTTTTCTCTGGTATACGCAGTCTGCTGATAGTTCATAGGAAGGATTCTTCATCTCTGTTACCATACTTTTCATTTCTAGCATTTATATTTGACATTGTAGAGGAGGCAGTGATCAGGACCATCCCAAGGAAAACGAAATGCAAAAAGGCAAAATGCTTGTTTAAAGAAGGCTTACAAATAGCTGAGAAAAGAAGAGAAGCTAAAGGCAAAGGAGAAAAGGAAAGCTATATACATCTGAATGCATAGTTCCAAGGAATAGCAAGGAAAGATAACAAAGCCTTCCTCAGTGATTGGTGCAAAGAAATAGAGGAAAACAACACAATGGGAAAGACTAGAAACTCCTTCAAGAAAATTAGAGATACCAACGGGACACTTCATGCAAAGATGGACACAATAAAGGACAGAAATGGTTTGGACCTAATAGAAGCAGAAGATATTAAGAAAAGGTGGCAAGAATACATGGAAGAAATATATAAAAAAGTTCTTAATGACCCAGATAACCATGATGGTATGATCACTCGCCTAGAGCTAGACATCCTGGAGTCCAAAGTCAAGTGGGCCCTAGGAAGCATCACTACAAAACTAGTGAGGGTGACGAAGTTCCACTTGAACTATTTCAAATCCTAAAAAATAATGCTGTGAAAGTGTTGCACTCAATATGCCAGCAAATTTGGAAAACTCATCAGTGCCCACAGGACTAGAAAATGTCAATTTTCACTCCAATCCTGAAGAAAGATAATGCCAAAGAATGTTCAAACTACTGCACAATTGCACTCATCTCACACACTAACAAAGTAATGCTTAAAATTCTCCAAGTCAGGCTTCAACAGTACATGAACTGAGAACTTCCAGATGTTCAAACTGGATTTAGAAAAGGCAGGGAGAACAGATCAAATTGCCAACAACTGTTGAATCACATAAGAAAGCAAGAGAGTTCCAGAGAGACATTTACCTCCGCTTTACTGACAATGCAAAGCCTTTGGCTGTGTGGATCACAACAAACTGTGGAACATTCTTAAAGAGATGGGAATACCAGACCACCTGACCTGCCTCCTGAGAAATCTATATGCAGTTCAAGAAGAAACAGTTAAAACCATACATGGAACAATGGACTGGTTCCAAATTGGGAAAGGAGTATGTCAAGGCTGTATATTGTCACCCTGCATATTTAGCTTCTATGCAGAGCACATTATGTGAAATGCTGGACTGGATTAAGCAAAAGCTGGAATCAAGATTGCTGGAAGAAATATCAAAAAACTCACATATGCAGGTGACATCACCCTTATGGCTGAAAGCAAAGAAGAACTGAGGAACGTTTTGTTAAAAGTAAAAGAGGAGAGTGAAAAAGCTAGCTTAAAACTCAACATTCAAAAAATGAAGATTATGGCATCCAGTCTCATCACTTCATGGCAAATAGATGGAAAAAAATTGAAACAGTGACAGACTTTATTTTGGGGAGCTCCAAAATCACTGCACATGGTGACTGAAGCCTTAAAATTAAAAGACACTTGCTCCTTGAAAGAAAAGCTATGACCAATCTAGATATTATATTAAAAAGTAGAGACATTACTTTGCCAACAAATGTCCGTCTAGTCAAGGCTATTTTTTCAATAGTCATGTATGGATGTGAGAGTTGGACCATAAAGAAAGCTGAGAACTGAATAATCGATGCTTTTGAACTGTGGTGTTGGAGAAGACCCTTGAGAGTCCCTTGGACAGCAAGGAGATCCAACCAATGCATCCTAAAGAAAATTAGTTCTAAATATTCATTGGAAGGACTGATGCTGAAGTTGAAATGCAAATACTTTGGCCACCTGATGCGAAGAACTGACTCACTGAAAATACCCTGATGCTGAGAAAGATTGAAGGCAGGAGAAGAAGGGGACGTCAGAGGATGAGATTGTTGGATGGCATCACTGACTCAATGGACATGAGTTTGAGCAGGCTCTGGGAGTTGGTGATGGACAGGGAAGCCTGGCATGCTGCAGTTCATGGGGTCACAAAGAGTCAGACACGACTGAGTGACTGAAATGACTGACTGAATCTTTTATAATATCTATTCCTCTGATGATACATTCCATCTGTTCATTCTTGCTGTTTTCTGCCTTTTTCTCTAGATGCTATGATGTATTTGTCATAGTTACTTTGAAATAGCTGGCCTTTTCCATGAAACCCTTTAACATTTTTATCATGGCTATTTTTAAATCACTGATTGATAATTTTGATGCCTCCTGCCTGATTCATTGTTGATTATCAGTCTGGTTTTCTTTCTTATTATCTAATAAATTTCTCTTAAATGTCATAAAATTTGAACAAAAAAATGGATTTCAAAATAAATGATATGCATGTCTAGAAAAAAGCATGTTCCTTCTTCTAAATCTACCCCGTCTGCATTTGAGCTTGGCCTAGAATCTATTGCTGCTTTTGTTATATTTAGTTCAGTGAGGTCTCAAGTTATTTGAAGGTAAATTCAGAACCTTTCTTTTAGTAGACTTGGGTTCTGAATGCCTGCAGCATCTCTGTTTCCCTGTCCTCAGACTTCATTAGACTCCGTGATCAGTCACCTTGGAGAGTTTTATCTCATCTCTCTTTCCCACACCCAGCCACACATGTCTTCTGCCTCATGCTCATTGTGAGATCCAGAGTGTCTATGGAAATTGTCTCCCTTCAGCATGCTTCTCAGCATTCAGGTATCTTTGTGCACTTGCATCTGAAGGCTTACTCTCAGCTCTCCTTCAGATATAAACAGATGTTGTCTCCTACTCAGTAGAAGGTGTAGAGGCCTGGAGATTTTCTCTCAGTTATCCCTCCCTGCTTTTACATTTTAGCAGGCCCATCTCACTGTCATACAATGAGTTCCTTAAGTGCGTAAGGATTTCTCTTGGTGCACTCCCCTCCCCTCAGACTTCAGCATTCTCTACATACCTGAATCCCAGGTGGAATCTGTCTCAGCTCTTCCGTGCTGTGCACAATTTTCTCCTTAGTGCTAAAAGAAGCTTGTGGAAAAGATTTGGCAGGTAGTTGCAAATTTGCTTTGTTTCTATCTCCCTGGGATTCTAAACTGTCATACCAGCACATTATCAGTCTTTAAGAACTTATTAAAAGGATCTGTTTTCTCCTTAGTCACAGCTATGATGGCTTTTTTCTCCTCCTGCTGTTTCACCAGATAAAAAAGCAGACATGGGTCACTTCTCTTCTAGGTCAAGTTAATTACTCTGTGGATTATAATTCAATAGGTATCTTTGCATGTTCATGTCTCTGTGAGTTTATGAAACTCTGACTTAAAGATTCTTATTGCTAAGGTGGAGGAACATTCTCTGGCAACTCTTTCTACATCCGAAGTGGAAGGAAACAGAAGTCCTCATCTTTTATTTCTAATGGACTGGTTTCTTCAGTAGTCTTTTTGAACAATGACTCATGAAAGATGCTTTAAATTAAAAAAAATAATAATAATTCGTTTCTCTTATTCCTAGAAGCTTATTTCTTTTAATTTCTCTAAAACTTTTGGGATACTCAGCAGTGTGATTTCTCAGAAGAATATACAATTTCTAGGCTCTAGATTTATCAAGTCTCAAGTCTTGGATCCAGTGCACAGAAGTTAAAGTAGTATACACTGCTCAGAAAATATTCTCATTCCCACAGGAATTACAAAAAATATTTCCCTACATGTGAAACTGGAATAATATTGCTACAGAACTAAAAGAAAATTATGAATTTCAAAGTATAAGTACAAAAGTCCATGAGAGACTAAGGTAATTGTGGGGACATAAAAAGTCATGTTGAATACAAAGATTTATTGCTTATGCCAAATCTTCAGACTAATAGAAAATTAGTGCAATTCACTGAAATAATAAAGGGTCCATTTATCAGACTTTACATAAAGAACTATTTAAAGCTTAAAGGAAGCAAAATAATGCTCTTGACATAACTGGAATATAAAATATTACCTGCATTTTAAGATATAATCTCCTTGAATACAAGTTTGAAAACTTCAAATTGATTTTTTAAAAATTACTGATAGATGGTTTTATCATTAAAATAGATATTCAGTAAATTCCAAAATGCATATAACCATCCCAAGGTATATGCATCCCAAGGAGGAGAAGGGGGACGACTGAGGATGAGATGATTGGATGGCATCATTGACTCGATGGACCTGAGTTTGAGTAACCTCCGGGAGCTGGTGATGGACAGAAAATCCTGGCATCCTACAGTCCATGAGGTTGTAGAGTCTGACACAACTGAGTGACTGAACTGAACTGAACAGATCCCAGGGTAATAATAGATGGTATAACCTTCCTGGTGGCTCAGAGGTTAAAGCATCTGCCTGGAATGCAGGAGACCCGGGTTCGATACCTGGGTTGGGAAGATCCCCTGGAGAAGGAAATGACAACCCACTCCAGTACTCTTGCCTGGAGAATCCCATGGAGGGAGGAGCCTGGTAGGCTACAGTCCATGGGGTCACAAAGAGTCAGACACGACTGAGCGACTTCACTTTCACTTTCTTTCACTGTATTTCAGTAATACATTTCTAATTTAAAAAATACATAATTGCCTACAAAATCAGAAGCGTTCTGAGTTAGCAAGCAGGCAGTTCAGAACTAAAGGGAAGAGAAACAAATACTTTAGTAAATATTAATATAGAGAGATAATAAATGTTGACTACAAGCTACATTTTCTGTTTAAAAATCTCTCATGATTTAAATCGTGCAATACAAAAGGACTGATTATAACTGCAATATGAGAAACTGAAATTACTCTATTTCTGAACTTATACTGAACTTAAACTATTTACCATGTCCTGGCACTGGCGCTGTTCTATCATAACTATTTACTTATCCCAAAGTGCATCTTACAGAACTTGGGACTCAGAGGTCAGTATCTTGGCCTAAGACAAATACTAGTAGGGCATAGTTTCTGAGTCAAATGTGGTTGCCTTTTAATTCTATGTTCTGAGAAAAGAAAATGTGGAAGGAGTAGGATCAGAAGGGTAGGTAAAGGAGGCCTGACTTCAAAGATAATAAGTTTTCTGTGAAACCACAGAAAGCTGACATGAGAATGGGAAAAGCCATCAAACAATAAAATTCTCTCAGGAACCATTAAATCTATTCTTGGCCACAAAGAAAGGATGCAAATATTCTGGCAGCTCTCCACACTAGTTATCTAATAGTAAAACAACTTAGGCAGGGATTTAAAAGTTTACCAAATCACTAAGGGCCATGGCAGGAAGCATCAATCAGAGGAGGCATAAAAATGCCTCATAGTTGAGCCTAGGGACTCCTTATAAAATAAAGTTTGGTTAAAACATAGCTAGAGATCAGCAAATAGCTTGAATATCCTCCAGCAATGCTCAAGGCAATGAAAGAGTTGACTGTGTTCATATACGCAGAGCCAAGATATTCAAGCAGTAGTAAGGCTGATAGTTTAAAGACACAGAATGAACCTGAAATACAAATCAATTTAAAAAGGAAACAACCTTCTACTTTTCTATCTTCCTCATGATACTATTATGGCACCCCACTCCAGTACTCTTGCCTGGAAAATCCAATGGATGGAGGAGCCTGGTAGGCTGCAGTCCATGGGGTCATGAAGAGTCAGACACGTCTGAGCGACTTCACTTTCACTTTTCACTTTCATGCATTGGAGAAGGAAATGGTAACCCACTCCAGTGTTCTTGCCTGGAGAATCCCAGGGATGGGGAGCCTGGTGGGCTGCCGTCTACAGGGTCGCACAGAGTCAGACACGACTGAAGTGACTTCGCAGCATGATACTATTGCCCCCAGAATATTCATTATATTAATTAAGGATTAACTTTACACAGGCTAACTTTCTAAACACAATCCACTAGTTACAATCTTTATAATATACAGTGGCTCAAAAGAATGCTCTTCATTTGGATGAAAGCATTTATTTATGCCATTCTTACATAGCTGTTTGAATGAGAAAAATTAAGAGCTTTGTATCTGGGCTATATCATGACAAAGGGCATAACTGACTGGAAATAGAATTTTGAATATTAGAATTCAAACACCTAGATAAATATATATATATATATACAATATATGAAGTCAATTATGAAATTAAATGGAGATTATCATATCATGCTGAAAAATATGTAATATAGCTATGAAATATTGAAGTTTAAATGCTATCTTGTAGGGAAGATTATTCTCTTTAAAAACTCTGCCTATGAAAGCTAGCAGTGTAGGTCAGTAAGTATAATGTTGTCTCAAAATGTATCCCAGCAGAGTCAAATCTAATAAATTCTTTTTCTCACATAGAAAACTTGTTAATATAGACAATAGTCTATGGATATATATGTGTAGCTTTAATTTTTAATCATGGTGAATGATTTGTCTTCAAGTATGGCTCAGTGGTAAAGACTCTGCCTACCAATGCAGGAGACACGGGTTCGATCCTGGGTCCAGATGATTCCCTGGAGAAGGACATGGCTACTCAACTCCAGCAGTTTTGCCTGAGAAATCCAATGGACAGAGGAGCCTGGCAGGTTATAGTCCATGGGGTCACAAAGAGTCAGACACAACTTAGTGACTAAACAACACCAACAGAAAAGCCAACCACAAAGTAAGAAAAGATTTATTACTTTACTTAATGAGAACCTGAAATTAACCAGTTACCCTTTCCACTATGTGACTTGCAAATCAAGAATCTGGATCAGGATCAGTGTTAGTTTAGTTTGGGATTTAAGGGACAGGAAACTCCAAATTAAATTAAGGGTCAATACATGGAAATTTAATTATTTATTACATAAACGTTCAAGTGCATGGTCCACGGCCAGAAAGATGCTCCACAGAATTGGAGATCTGGTGTCTTTCTATCTTGTTACACTATTTTTATAGTGCTTCCATTCCTAATTCACCTTATAGTATAAGATTGCATTAACTAAAGCCATGTTATCTTCATCAAAACAATAGGAGAAAAGGGAGAGAAAGAAACTATTGGAATTTGCATATCTTTAATGACCTGATAGCAAGTAGCATCAAGAAAAGGTGGTACATTTTAGCTTTATTTCAAGCATCCATCAGCACAGCTAAAATTCAGAAAGCCTATTACAAAGAAAAGCATGAAAAACCTGTTCCTTCTGTAATATTCCTGTACTTTTCTTGTTTTTCCCTAAGATATCAAGTGATACTGCCACAGCTGCAGCAGTCACATATTTAAAAGATTTCCTTCAATGGCATAAATGCCTTGCACACTATTGTCTAGAAGGAGATCCCTTTCCCCAATGCTCCATCAGGAGACTCCCAACTATAACTCACTGGTTAGAACTATGTTACATGTCCACCTGTAGTTACATAAGGACAGTTGTGAGAGCAAGGATCTGTCCCAGAGAATAAGATTGGTTTGAATGATCAGAACCAATGAAAACTGATCCTCTTATACTAGGAACATTGGTGTCAAAACAAAATTAAAATTTTGTTAGTAAGCAAGATTGGAGTATAGCTATTGAGTGAGTAAGCCATGGTGTTTGTCACTATGACAGTGTTTTGAGTGTCTGGTTAAAAATACAATGACATATTAAAGCCCAAAACACATACATTTCAGTTTTGGAAAGCAGCATTAGCGAAATTAGTGGAACTGGTAGGGAGGAAAAAAGGTAAGAAAGAGGGTAAAAGGGAGGGAGGGAAAGAAAGAGTGGGAGAGAGGGAAGAAGGAAGGAAAAGAGAAAATCAAATTTTTTTATTTCTAAATATAGTTTTGGTTAAATAGGAAATGTAAACATAACATATTAGGACTGACTGAAACTGGGAATAAAACATATAAAATAATATTTGATGTTGCTGAAATTTTTCAGAAAAAATTTTCTTAAGTATTTTATGAGAAAATAATAAAGATTGAAAAAAATATATATTCAACATTGGAAGTAACAATAACAATATATCAACTCAAAATGAAAAATGCAAGATGAAAGTGAAAATTACGGGGTAAAATTCTAGAATGTTTTAGAACTAGACATCTATTAACCTTGGTCTTCCCAGGTAGTGTTAGTGGTAAGGAACCCTCCTGCCAACTCAAGAAACTTGAAACAGAGGATCGATCCCTGGGTTGGGAAGATCTCCTTGAGGAGGGCATGGCAACTCACTCCAGTATTCTTGCATGCAGAATCCCATGGACAGAAGAGCCTGGACGGCTACAGTCCATTGTGTTGCTAAGAGTCAGACACGACTGAAGTGACTTAGCTCGCACACATCTAATAACCTAATATGCTATTACATTAAAGGATAAAAATGTATAAAAATTTCTTTAGATACTAAAGAAGAATTGGAAACAATAAGTATGCATTCTTTATTTAAAAAAAAAATCATATGACAAACTAAGACTAGAAGAAAATGCCTTTAACCTGTTAAAGACTATCAGGAATCAATAAGAAACTCCTTATTAAGAGTGAACAATAACAAAAAGCCCCAAATCATCAATTATTATTCACATTATTCTTCTAATAAATCTAGTAATAAAATTTTAGAATTTAGTCATCTGAAAAATGGAAAGTTAATGCAAATGATAACAATCACTATCATTAATAGATAGAAAAGTACACGATCTAATATAGTACATTAACTCTAATAGTAGCCAAACTTAGGTAAAAACTCAGCAAGATGCAAGACAAAATACAACATTTGTGCTCAGTCATATCTGACTCTTTTTTACCAAATGGACTGTAGTCCACCAGGCTCCTCTATCCATGGAATTTTCCAGGCAAGAATACTGGAGCAGGTTACAATTTCCTCTTCCAGGGTATCTGCTCGAACTAAGGATCAAACCTGTGTCTCTTGCGCCTCCTGCATTGGTAAGCAGATTCTTTCCCGTGCACCACCTGGGAAGCCCCCAAATATACCATACTCTATAGTATCTTTGTGGAGAAGGCAATGGCACCCCACTCCAGTACTCTTGCCTGGAAAATCCTATGAACGAAGGAGCCTGGTGGGCTGCAGTCCATGGGGTCTCGAAGAGTCGGAAACGGCTGAGCGACTTCCCTTTCACTTTTCACTCTTATGCATTGGAGAAGGATATGGCAACCCACTCCAGTGTTCTTGCCTGGAGAATCCCAGAGATGGGGGAGCCTGGTGGGCTGCCATCTGTGGGGTCGCACAGAGTCGGACACGACTGAAGTGACTTAGCAGTAGCAGCATAGTATCTTTGCTGTCTATAATATTACCAGAGATAGTCAGCTTTTTAAAAGGGCAATGTAGAAGTATTTTATTCACAACAAGAATAAAATAAATAACAGTACAACAAACTAAAAAATAATCAGGAAGGCTTTCATAAAAAAAATTAAATCTTTACTTGAAAAACATAAAACATGGTAAGAGTAAGTAGCGGAGAAGGCAATGGCAACCCACTCCAGTACTCTTGCCTGGAAAATCCCATGGATGGAGGAGCCTGGTGGGCTCCAGTCCATGGGGTCACTACGAGTCGGACACGACTGAGCGATTTCCCTTTCACTTTTCACTTTCATGCATTGGAGAAGGAAATGGCAACCCACTCCAGTGTTCTTGCCTGGAGAATCCCAGGGATGGGGGAGCCTAGTGGGCTGCCGTCTATGGGGTCGCACAGAGTCGGACACGACTGAAGCGACTTAGCAGCAGCAGCAGCAGCAGCAGCAAGAGTAAGTAGAGAGAGATTATATTCCCAGAGAAAAGAATCAGTGTGTAGAAGAGCTCACTTCTTTTCTAACCTACACAAATATAGTACAATTAAGCTTCTTTCACCCAATAAAACCTGGATCAATGGCTTTTCTTAGAATATAAACTTTACAGGGTTCCTAAAATCCAAATTGGAGGTGCTGGAAAGACCTCAATAAATAGTTGACCTGAAAATCAGCAAAAAACTTTGCAAGACATCCAATTTCAAAAGATATGCATGAAAACATCATGGTTAGATAAAAATTTTTAAAAATCCATGATTTCAATTATCACTCTCCCAACAACAAAGCAATGAAAGCCGCAAGTCCAACTGGTTTATATTCTAATTGGTTCACAAAACTGCTGCTTATACTAGCATGCTTCAAGTTGAAAAGCCAAGAACTTATTTTCAATAGTGGTTAATAGTTCCACTGAGCCAAGAGAGATAAGCCAAACCAGTGATAGTAAATTTACTGTAATGCCAACAGCAATCCCAAGATAATTTTAAGTTGAAAAAACAAATTATTCTAAAGTTAATCTGAAAGAATAAATATATAAATGTTGAAGAAAAATTATAATGAGGTAGTTATACCAGCTAAATTTTAAAGTATATCTATAAAAGAATGGCAACCCACTCCAGTGTTCTTGCCTGGAGAATCCCAGGGATGGGGGAGCCTGGTGGGCTGCCGTCTATGGGGCCGCACAGAGTCGGACACGACTGAAGCGACTTAGCAGCAGCAGCAGCATAAAGACATAGTATTGTTAAATAAAGAGATCAGTCACAGCACAAGACAAACACATCAATGCAATAAAACAAAGTATAGAAACAAATTCACAAAGAAATATAGGATTTGATGAAGCATCAAGGGTTATTATATTTGTTCACAAAATAGTGTTGGGATAAGTGAGTATTTGGAGAGACAACATCTTTTATATCTGTGCCTCATACCATAACCAAAACAAATGATTAAAAGGGTTAAAATGATAAGCACTAAGATTTCAGAGAATTTTAGAAAAACATCTACTTTTGCTTAACTGACTAAGCTAAAGCCTTTGTGTGGATCACAACAAACTGGAAAATTCTTAAAGAGATGGGAATACCAGACCATGTGACCTACCTCCTGAGAAGCCTGTATGCAGGTCAAGAAGCAATGGTTAGTACCAGATATGGAACAACAGATTGCTTCAAAATTGGGAAAGGAGTATGTCAAGCCTGTATATTGTCACCCTGCTTATTTAACTTATATGCAGAGAACATCATGAAAAATGCTGAGCTGGATGAAGCACAAACTGGAATCAAGATTGCTGGGAGAAATATCAATAACCTTAGATTTGCAGATGATACCACCCTTATGGCAGAAAGTGAAGAGGAACTAAAGAGCCTCTTGATGAAGGTGAAAGAGGAGAGTGGAAAAAGCTGGGTTAAAACTCATCATTCAAAAAATGAAGATTATGGCATCCAGTCCCGTCACTTCATGAAAAACAGATGGGGGAACAATGGAAACAAGTCAATCTTAAAGGAAATCAATCCTGAATATTCATTAAAAGGACTGATGCTGAAGCTGAAGCCCCAGTACTTTGGCCACTTGATGGGAAGAACTGACTCATTTGAAAAGACCCTGATGCTGGGAAAGATTGAAGGCAGGAGGAGAAGGGGACAACAGAGAATGAGATAGTTGGATGGCATCACCGACTCAGTGAACATGAGTTTGAGCAAACTCTGGGAGATGGTGAAGAATAGGGAAGCCTGGCATGCTGCAGTCCACAGGGTCGCAAAGAGCTGGACACAAATTTATGACTGAACAACAACAAAGATTTCAGAAACAAAACACACGTAAATTTTAGAAGGAATATCACCAGATATTCTGGTGAAGTTTTCTTCTAGGCATAGGTAATCAGAGACAACAAAAGGAGTGCAGTAGATGGATATAAATTACCGGATCCTCAGCACTCTGTAAGAAAGATCAGGATAAATCCTTGCAGGAAGATATTTCATCCCTATTTTTTTCCCTGAACACAATGATTTGAAATTATTGTCAACCATTTAAAGTATAGATAACTATTCTATAATATTCAGAAAAGTTATATTATTTTTCATCTTGAACTCATATTTCCATTTTAGTCCATCACTAAATTTCATGTTAATACTATGTCACTTTATCTTTAAAAACTCTTTTATTAAACACCCCATCTTAATTCTGCCACAAAATATGTACACACAATAAAATTTTACATTTTGTTACACATTTTGTTATATAAGGCTTTATCAAAGTGTTTTTCTTCTAAACTGGCTTTCATTATAATTATTACTAGTAATTGATCTTGGCATAAACATATTACTAATTTAACAAGCAAACAACATAAAATTAACATTCAACATGCATATCTCAATGAGATTAAAAAAGCAATTTTTAATTACTAAACTTATCTATGGATAAATGTGAGTTATTTCTAGAATATGATGGTTTAGGGCTTACCTGATGGCTCAGACAGTAAAAAATCTGCCCACAATGTGTGAGACCTGGGTTTGATCCCTGGGTTGGGAAGATTCCCTTGAGGAGGTCATGGCAACCCACTCCAGTATTCTTGCCTGGAGAATCCCCGTGGACAGAGGAGCCTGGTGGGCTATGGTCCATGGGGTCACAAAGAGTTGACATGACTGAAGGACTAAGCACAGCACAGATGGTTTATAATCAACCCTACTGATAGCTTTCATTTTATTACTTGAAACAGTAAAGAAACTTATTTATCTGTAAAAGTTGATAGGAATGAAAGAGGTTTTATTTTAACAACATCACTCAGTTCTTTGAAATCCTTCAGAATTTCATGCCAAATAACATAAAAGCCTATTATCAAAAGCTATTATTAATTATAAATCAGTTGATTAGGTTATGGCTTAGATTTGTAGAAAGCAAAGAACATGAAGCAAACTAAATTATAAAATTTTTATCCAGTAACTAGTAATATTCATTGTTTTTCTTGGGAGGAAGTGTGAAACTTAATTATATGATCAACTTGACTGAGGTAAGGGATGACCTGATAGCTGATAAAACATTATTTCTGGGGGTGTCTGAGGGTGTTCTCAGATGGGAATAGCATTTGAATTAATATACTGAGTAAAGAAGAGTGCCCTCCCAAAGGCAAGTGGGCATCACCCAATTTGATGAAGGCCTCAATAGAAAAAGATAGGAAAGGTGAATTTGCTGAATTTTCACTTGAGCTGAAATATCCATCTTCACCTGCCCTCTGGTATCACTCTCCTGGTTCTCAGGTGTTAAGCCTAGAATTGGGATTTACACTATTAACTCTCCTGGTTCTCAGACCTTCACACTTGAACTGAATTGCACTGCAGGACTTCCTAGTTTACCAGTTTGCAGATTGTGGATCCTGGGACTTCATGGTTTCCATAATTATGTAAGCTAATTCCCAAAATAAATTTCCTTTTATACATATACATATATAACCTATTGATTGTGATTCTCTGGAGATTTCTAAAACATCATTATAATCAATCTAAGTTTAAAATCATCATTAAAATGATTAAAATGTATGTCAAAAAGGCATTTGGTTAAATCTGTTTAACCATGTAGATTGGGTAAGTTAGCAGTTGGAGAATAACCAGGAAAACAACATCAACAACCAGAAACAACAACAACAAAAAGTTTTCATTAAACTGTATTGATTTGAAATCAATACTCAGTGGTAATCTGAACTGTGAAACCCTGGAGGCATTCCAATTAAAATATGAAGCATATTATCACTAACACTTTTCAGTTTTCTAAGGCAAGTTCCAGCCAATGAAATCTCACAAAAAGGGAGAAGTGGAGACTCACTACTATTGGAAAGAAGTAATTAAAATCATCAGTATAGTAGATTATATGTTCACTCACTGACTCATAAACTAAAGACAATCAAAGAAAAGGTCAATTCAGTACAGTCGCTCAGTCGTGTCCGACTCTTTGCGACCCCATGAATCGCAGCACGCCAGGCCTCCCTGTTCATTACCATCTCTCGGAGTTCACTCAGACTCACGTCCATCGAGTCCGTGATGCCATCCAGCCATCTCATCCTCGGTCGTCCCCTTCTCCTCCTGCCTCCAATCCCTCCCAGCATCAGAGTCTTTTCCAATGAAAACAAACCTAATTAGCGATTTCAGCTGGTTATCGAATGAAGAGATTAGCATTGACTTGATAAACTGAGTAAAGAAGATTGCACAGACCAGCGCATGTGGAAATCATTCAGTCATTCAATCAGATGGACTGACAGAACTAAAAAGTCAGAGGAAGGGCAAGTTTACTCTTTGCTTGAGCTGGACATCCATCTTTCCCTGCCCTCAAACATTGGGTGTCATAGTTCTCAGGGCTTGCAATTCAACTGAAGCTGGGATTTATATCATTGGCTTCCCTGGTTCTCAGGCCTTCACGTTTGAACTGTTCTACACCACCAGCTTTCCTTCAAGCTCCAGCTTGCAGATAGCACATGAAAAGTCTTCTCAGCCTCCATAATCATGTGAAGCAATCCCTCATGAAGAAATGTCTTTCTATATGTCTATATCTATATCCTATAGATTGTTTAATACAAGAGGTATCACCAAATATTAAAATAGGTAAATAACAATTGATCTTACCTGTTATTCTCTCTCTTTGGTGTATCTTGTTTAACTTGATATTATAAGAAAAGTCTTGTATTAGATGCTTTTCATGTACCCCTCCAAATTCATTCTCTTTCCTTCTTTGTCCTGCTCTCTGCTTTGTATGCTGCCTTGTATCAAGAAGTCAGTGGGCTTTCAAGCCTCCTGATTTCTCTCTAGCTTCAGCTATAGGAAACCCTAGCAGATTATATGAAGAAGAGAAGTGAATAAAATCTGGGTTTTTATTCTGGGTCTTTATCCTCCTGGATCTTTCTGCTTTAAGATGGCTCAGACTGGCTGTCCCAAAACAAAATTGCTCATTTCCAAGCAGCCTTGTCTACAAGATTAACTTTCCTTCCAGGGTTCAATAAGTCCTCCCTTCCCTTGTTCCTGTGGCTAAATGGTAATGTCAGCTTCTTGGCCCTAGTTCTCATTTCGTTCTTTGTGGTTCTTCTGTACTTCCAACATTCCCCTTTAATTAGGCTCTTTGTAAGTAAACTGTCTTCAAAATTTCTAATTTTAGCATGTCATCTGCTGAATCTTGACTGAGACAGAATTGGAGTTATGAAGATATTTTAGTTCTGTTACAGGTCTATTAATTTAATGTTTTTAAATGTTCTTAGCTTGAACTTTAAAGATTTATTTGTCAGATGGTTTCAAGCTGCAGATTAATTTCATTCCATTTATGAAAAACTGTCCAGAATATTACCAAATTAGCAAAGTCAATTCTCATTTTCAAGTCAAACATCCAATTCTTTCTCTTGGTCTCATAAGGTCCAATTTAATTTATCAATTTGCATAAATATGTGTTTCAAGGAATATTATTAAAAACATTGAGAAACAAATAGTGACACACATCTTGAAAGACAAATTAGTAAATGTTGTGCACTCAAGATTGAAGTATCACACATCTGACATGATTTTATTTATTTTATTGAAAATTATAAAAATTACATAATATATCAATATGCTATTTCCTATTAGTAAGTTGTAATAAGTCTATGCTATGTGTATTTCTAGAATTTGTCATTTATGAAGCAAGGAGCATGATAAAATACATAATATTTCTTTATATTTTTGGCTTTCAGAATAATTAAATAATCATCAAGAATGAAAATTAGAAATTTTTTTGGCTTTCAGAATAAGTAAATCATAATCAAAAATGAAAATTAGAAATAAGTTCATTCAGTTGATTATACATCAATAATAGTGAAAGGGTAACAGGAAGGAAGGCCAGGGGTCACCAAATGGAGGAAATAGGCTGCAAGTGTCAGACATTTTTTTATCTCTCTCTTAAGTGGCAAGAGGAAACAAACTAGTGAGATATATATATATATATATATATACACACAAATATATATATATATATATTTTTTTTTTTTTCCCCTTCTCTATACAAATTTAAAAAGAGGTTTCTCTTAAAATACTGTGTTGCCAATACTGGTTCCACCTGAATTTAACTATTCTCAAACCTTGAGTTAACCAATGCATTTTTCTTGTGGAAATGTTTGTCTTAAGCTATGTTAATATACTGTGCATTTACCCCAGACTCTGTCTTCAAGTTGGTTCCACCTAATGGCTCAGAACCCACTTGACAAACCAGTATGTTATACTTAGACATTGTTTCCCTCATCTGTGTAAACGAAACTATTTGTATGGTAATCTGCCTTTCTACAAGATTCAAGTCAATCGTTTTATGGCCCAGGATGACTCATCTGGTGCCAAGATTATCCCAAAATACATCTTATGGATGAGGGGCCTGGTGCCATTCTCTGAGTTTTAAGACATTCCTTTCTTTCATTAACAGAGTGCTAGTGACTATATAACATCCAGCTAAAAAAGAGCAGAGGGGTACTCTTTCTACCCCCTTCTGATACTTAAGTCAGAAGCTTTCTCTATCTCCTTTATACTTCAATAAAACTTTATTACACAAAAGCTCTGAGTGATCAAGCCTCATCTCTGGCTCCAGATTGAATTCTTCTCCTCCAGAGGCCAAAAATCCTGGCTTCTTTTCATGGTTCAGCAAAAACCTTTCAATAGTTTCTTATATATTTAATGAAATAATTATCTATTGCTAAAACTAATATATCTTATAGTCAGGATATAATTTGAAAATTAGAGATATAAAATATTTAATTTCTTCTGAGTGTAAAAAACATGAGTTAACTGTCATTGAAAATATCACTTTTGATATGATTTAATAAAATAGGTTTTAACTTCCTTATTAAATGAAGTGAAACTGCAAATCAAAAAGAAATTTCTCTCTCACACACACATACATACAGAGGTTTTATATTGAGACCATTTGCCTTGAGAAATTTGCTGTACAGCATTCTAGATATATTTTTAAATATTTTTATCAATGGTGACATTTATTCTTCAGTTTGAAAGTGCTTTTGAAACGGAGCAGGACTCTATGGTCTTTCCTTACTAGGTCTTCAATCTGTCTTCTGTGTGTTGAAAAAAAAAAAAAAAGTAAATAAATAAATAGCCAACAATGAGTTTAATCAAAGAAGTGAGAAAACGCATAAACAAAAGAAAACAGTCAACCTACACTGAATAATAGTTTAGTCATTAAGCAAAGTCCAGGATCTCAAGGACCTCCTCCTCCTCATGGACTGTAGGTAATATTCTGAGCCTTTTAAACAGTGAGCAGTCAGACCCCACTTTCGATAACACTTTCATTATGAGAAAAGTACTGAGAATAGCTTAAAGAATTGCTTATGTTTAAATACCTGGGGTTAGAGAGGATGGAAGATGCTGTTAGAATTAAATAATTTCTTTATGCTTTCTCTTGTTCTCACAGAATTCTCTGTCAAGTGTGATACATTTCTTGCTGGTAGTCAAAGCTTAGAAGGTGTGTTATTCAAAGAAATCTGTCATCATATCTACCACCCCACTATTCAGTATATCAGATTCATTATTCACCTGATGTCAAATATCACCTATCAATGAGCATATTTTATATGATTCACATACTTTGCACAAATATGATAGAAGCAGATATTAAGCCCTATGGGTTTGGGTGGCATTAACTAAATCGTTAAAAAAACTAAGATCATGGTATCTGGTCCCACCACTTCATGGCAAATACAAGGGGGAAAAATGGAAACAGTGACAGATTTTATTTTCTTGGGCTCCAAAATCACTGCAAACATTGACTGTAGTCATGAAATTCAAAGATGCTTGCTCCTTGGGAAAAAAAGCTATAAGAAACCTAGAGAGTGTATTTAAAAGCAGAGATATCACTTTGCCAACAAAGGTCTGATAGTTAAAGCTATGGGTTTTCCAGTAGCCATGTACATATGTGAGAGCTGTACTGTAAAGAAGGTTGAGCCCTGAAGAACTGATGCTTTTGAATTGCGGTGCTGGAGAAGACTCTTCAGAGTCCCTTGGACAGCAAGATCAAACCAGTCAATCCTAAAGGAAATCAACCCTAAGTATCCACTGAAAGGACTAATGCTGAGCTGAGGCTCCAATAATTTATCCACCTGATGTAAACATGGGCTTCCCTTGTGCCTCAGCTGGTAAAGAATTCTCCTGTAATGTGGGAGACCTGGGCTTGATCCCTGGGTTGGGAAGATCCCCTGGAGAAGGGAAAGGCTACCCACTCCAGTATTCTGGCCTGGAGAATTCCATGAACTATACAGTCCATGGGATTGCAAAGAGTCAGACACAACTGAGCAACTTTCACTTTCACTTGATGCAAAGAGTCAACTTAACTAGAAAAGACCCTGATGCTGGGAAAGAATGACGGCAAAAAGAGAAGGGGACAGCAAAGGATGAGATGGTTGGGTAGCATCACCAACTCAATGGAAATGAATCTGAGCAAACTCCAGGAGATAGCAAAGGATGCAGGAGCCTGGCATGCTGCAGTCCTTGGGGTTGCAAATAGTTGGACATGACCTAACAATTGAACAACAAAGACAACATTTGGCAGGATGACTTAAAAGTATAGGTAAGTCAATATAAGTTTACAAAAACAAAACAAACTTCCATTTAAATTACCCCACTTTCATGATAGAATGTGAACAGGTAGTTCAGTCTTTCGTGGGTCATGTTTAACTGTGTTCCCAATACTTGATTTTCAGTAAGAAACTTTGTTGTTGTTGTTTAGTTGCTACATTGTATCTGACTCTTTCGTGATCCCACAGACTGTAGACCGCCAAGCTCCTCTGTCCATGGGATTTCCCAGGCAAGTATACTGAAGTGGGTTGCCATTTCCCTTTCCAGGCAATCTCTTGACCCAGGGATCGAATCTGAGCCTCCTGCATTGGCAGGCAGGTTTTTCACCACTGAGTAACTAGGGAAGCAGGTGAAGCAGTTTACTTTGAGTTTAATGGAGGAATCAAAATGCTCTATCAACAATGAAAGATAGGGTTCTATTGCTGTAAGTGAGGGCTTCCCAGGTGGCTCAGTGGTAAAGAATCCTCCTGCTGAGCAGGAGACACGGGGTTCAACCCCTGGGTTGGGAAGATCCCTGGGAGAAGGAAATGGCAACCCACTCCAGTATTCTTGCCTGGAGAATCCCATGGACAGAGGAACTTGGCGGGCTACAGTCCAATGGCTCACAAAAGAGTCAGACATGACTTAGTGACTAAACAACAACTGTAAGAGAAGTTAAGGAAATAATGGGAAAACACATTAAAATATGTGGATTTAAAATATACAGTAATAATTCAGGCAATGCATATTTAATCAGTTCAATGTTTTAAAATTATGTGACAGTGAATTTCTAATCATTGGTTCTGCATCATAAGGTATACCTGTGCCCAATGTTCCCAATAAACTTCTGAAGTGTGGAAGCATCAGATTAAAGTCTTTTTAAAAATATTACACAAGAATCCCCAGAGTGGCTGAAGGGGGGAAATTTAGCCACCAAACATGGTACATGAGGACCTGTCAGGAGGGAAAGAATAAAAATATATTGAGAACATTAAGCAATAATTGACCTCTGGTTCTAAGCTAAGCAGATTTCTACCTCACAGGGGGGAAAAAAAAAAAAAAACTGTTGTCAATAATGATGAAGTTGTTTCATCAACCTGGTAATTATAAGAATTACTATTTAGTGGCACAATCTGTCCCTTTCTACCACTCTCCAGTGGCAGGAAGGTGGGTGAGCAGTTTGTATTTGCATATTTAGGAATTTTCAGTGGAAACGATCTGTCTTTTCATAAAATTAAGAACTGTATAAATGTGTGTGATGCTAGGGATTGCAACTATTTTTCTTTGGCTTCTGAACAGTGGCTTATTCTAAATGCAAGCTCAAAACCAGGTATAATACATGTTTCTGAATGGTCATAGTAGATTTTTGCAGTGTTCTCATACTTAGAGATATAATACCATGTATAACAGCAGAATGACAAAGTGGCTAAAGAATAGCTCACCAGAAACATTCAAGGCAAACAACTGGTGAGAAATGTGACCCAATATTTCCACCGGGTCCTTAAATCATTGCATTTTGGCAGTAGATTAGGGAGAAAGAGAGAAAGAAGAAAAAAAAAAAAAAAAAAGGAAAGAGAGATAACCCAAGAGCTAGAAATAATGAAGCTATAGGCATTTCAAGCGACTTAAATAACTCCTTTTTATCAAATTTCACCTGTGTGTGCAAGGCAGTGTTGTTCAACATAACAGTTGAGAAGTAACTGTGTATTATTGATGGCTGTTCAGGCTCGTTCAGAGAGAGGAAAAGCTGAGCACTTCTCCAGTGCCGCCTTATCTCCATGAAGCAGCAGCTTTGAGAACTCAGGCTCTCCATCTGTGTTATAGTCTGATCTCAGCAGCTGAGGAACAGCAGGTGATAGACTCCTAACCTCTGGGGAGCTGGAACAATCAGACAGCAAAGAAAAAAAATACCTGGCACAAATAACTCATTGCATCACCACTGTTTACCTACCTAGAGCTCTTTGGAAATTATGCATTATCAGTTTCGAATCATACAGCTGAAGCTGCCTGATGTTTGAAGCTGTTGTAGTGTTTGGCTGGTAGCCTGAATTTTAGTGGGTTATAGATTCTAGGTGTTTTATGAATATTGTGCCTTTGATGCTTGTTTTATTTCATTATAATGGACACCAATTGTGTTATTCTGTGCATTAAATTTTGCACAATTTGCCCTGTATGAGTAAATATGTAGTTTGGGTGAATATTTTTTACAAGTAGAAGGAAGAACTTTGACAGAATTTCATTTTTAAATGTTCAGTTGTTACTGTTGCTTTAATGAGCTGTTTAGTTTTTGTTTTGTTTTGTTTTGTTTTTGCCTATCATTCGATCTGCTTAATGGGAAAGGAGAGCAGGAATTTGTTTTCTTCGCATTTAGGTAGTCTGATACAGCATCTAAGCTGGAATAGGAGCATATATAGTTCCTTGGGATTGATCAGGGGTCTGCATAATTTTTTTAGGTATTCCTTTTTACTGGTCTTTATGTAACATGTAAATATATTCAAAACTTTTTAAAGGGCTGCAGATGGTTATTATGAGATTTTTTTTTTAAGTTAAGCTTGCCAAGTCATGGAAAATTGATGAGTTAATGGAAGAGAGAGAGAGACAATAATTGTCAACTATGAATTGGTGATGGTGAGTAACAGAGTTAGAAAAGTATACTATAAATGTGATATGTCAAGCCTTTTTCCCTGCTGAGTATGTGTATCTCACTGGCTTCCCTTCATAAGCTAACTGTGTGAGAGCAAGTTCCATAATATACATATATCTCCCAGTTTCCTCACATGAAAAGTTTGCAAAAGAACATTAAATAGGACTATCGTGAGGAGTAAATGAGATAACCCATATTAACAACCTAGAATCATGCCTGGCACATTGTAAGTGCTTAGAAAATGCTAGCTACTGTCTCTACCCAAATTCCCTTCCCCAGAGTCACCAAATAAAAATCAAACTTATCTAAATTATAAACTCAGGAATTCAACTATAGGGATTTAGTCACTGGACTATGGCTCAGTAAAGTCTATAATACCTAACACTCTCTATATCCCTTCTGGTTTTCAATGACAGTTGTGCAGGTTTCAGGGAGTATAATATGACACTCAGGGGAGGAATAAAATTCATGTTCAAATTGGGAAACAGTTGGCAGATGAAGAGACTTTTGAAGTCTTTTGTAGTGTTGGCACACATTGCCTATTTTGGATTTAATTAAGACTTCAAAAATTTAATTTTCTTAGAAGTAGTGTCCTTAATGTTCACATCCAGATACATTATTTTTGTAAATAAAATTCTTGGTCTTGTAGAATAGCAGAGCATGTCACTCTAAAATGTGCCACTTTGGCATAAGGATTATTTTGAGCTGAAGGCAGTTGAAAGAAATTAGGTACAAGAAAAGCTCTCTGCACTACCCCTATATGTATGAAAGGATTAATAGGACATAAATTTGCAAGTATGTCTCCTCTCCCATCTCTACCAGGCAGGACAGATGTTAATTACCAGGGACAACTTTGCTGGAGATGGTTTAGTCACTTGTGTCCAACTCTTGCAACCCCATTGACTGTAGCCTGCCAGGCTCCTCTGTTCATAAGATTCTCCAGGCAAGAATACTGGAGTGGGTTGCCATTTCCTTCTTCAAGGGACAACTTTAGACCTCTGTCAACCTGGAGACTGTAACAGTGGAATCTCCACAACAAACCTTGCTAAAACTAGCTCTTATCTAAACCATTAATTTTCCTTTTCCATATATCTGCTTTCCTACAATTTGCCACCCTAGAAGCTCAAAGTCCTTTTCCTTTGTCTTCCTACTTCTCTAGAACCTTACAGTCTTTTGTTAAGGTGCTACTAAGCCCAAGTTCCAACCATCTCTTGGAGTTACTCATCTCTAGGTGTTCTCATGTGTATGCATGATGCAAAAGCTAATAAAGTTCATTTTGTTTTTATATTGTTAATCTGTCTTTGGTCAGTTTAATTTCTGGACTTTAGGAAGTGGGTCCAGAAATTTAATTTCTGGAGAATCTAGGAAGGTAGTTCAGTTCAGTCACTCAGTCATGTCCGACTCTTTGCGACCCCATGAATTGTAGCACACCAGGCCTCCCTGTCCATCACCAACTCCTGGAGTTAGGAAGGTAGAAGGGAAAGAATTTTTCCTCCTCTCTAGGATAACAGGTAAAGATGTTATGTGTTTCTAGTGTGTTACATTTTAGTTCAAGAAGAGGCACTTGTTACAAAAAATTAAGGAGCTATAGTAAGGCTCCATTTGTTCATTCACTAGTTAATATTTAGTGTTTTAGTTAGTAAAACTTTGATTTGTATAAAACAGAAACTCCTTCTGTGCAGAGTATGTAGAGGCTGCTCACTCAGCTGATTTCAGTCTTTTATATTTTAGAGTGAGTTTATTACACAAACTCTTTTAATGTTTAGAGATGATTAAAAGAAAAAATACCATGAAAAAAATGAGTGTCAGAAAGTGGGAAAGGGGCATAGTTAGGAAGTGTTAGGCAATTAGAATAGGAAACAGGAGTCCAGAATGGCGGTAGCTAAGAGATAAGGAAGGGGAAAGCCTGTGAAAATAGAACAAAGGAAGTTCCAAGGACCAGAGTGAGGTCCTCAGGTAGAACAAACAACACTCCTGGCTAGCCCAATTTAAACAGGACAGGCCCAGGGGGAGGAAAAGACATATAAAAAGAGGAGCCAAAGGGCCAGGGGTCTCTCTATCTCCCGCGCTGGGGCGCTCCTCCACTCTCTTCTTTTCGCGTCTTTGGGTCTGCATGCCCTCATGCCTCGAGGATGGATTTTCCTGCTATTTTCTAAATAAAAGAGAGCTGCAGCACGGAACTGTAACACTGACCTGTCTAAGAGCTATAAGGGTCCGTTTGAGACCTGAGAGCTATACCACGGTCTGTCCAAGACCTGAGAGCTGTGATGCGCCAAGGGCTTTAATGTCTGTTACTCCAAACCTTTGTTGTGACAAGACAGAACCTAGGAGCATACACTCGCCTGACAAAGTAAGGTGATATAACATGGAAATGTGAAGCACTACAGAAGCTTTTTTCCCTCTTTATAATTCTCTAGAGTCTGCCCTTCTGTACTCAAAGTCAAGGCGAGGCACGGAACCCCCAGAGGCCACTGCAGAGGGACAGTCTGGGGGAAGGAATGAAGTCCAATAAATCTTCTTGCTAAGTTGCTTCAGTCGTGTCCAACTCTGTGCGACCCCATAGACGGCAGCCTGTCAGGCTCCCCCGTCCCTGGGATTCTCCAGGCAAGAACACTGGAGTGGGTTGCCATTTCCTTCTTCAATGCATGAAAGTGAAAAGTGAAAGTGAAGTCGCTCAGTCGTGTCCTACTCTAAGCAACCCCATGGACTGCAGCCTACCAGGCTCCTCTGTCCATGGGATTTTCCAGGCAAGAGTACTGGAGTGGCGTGCCATTGCCTTCTCTGCCAATAAATCTAGGTCATCATAATTTAACAGAGGGATCACGATGGTAGATCAGAACTGGGAAAACCCAGACTACACAAAAAGAATAAAGTTCTTCACTAGTGTCATGTGGAGCCATGTCTGATCATGGGGCAAAAGCGTAAGTGTGCTCTCTAATATGCACTTATCCGAAGTATCAACGAATTCCATTTTTTTTCCATGGAAAACAGTTAATAAAAGCTCTATAATAAGATATTTGTAACTAGATATAAAGCCATACATTGCCCAGTTGCTCCTACGCTACTGTCCATCCTCTTAACCCACTCCATGCGATGTGACAGAAATGCAGCCCTGCCAGGAAACCAGGTACTTGTTAGAAATAATTATTTAATAAAATAAAATAAAAACTATTCTTTCTACCCAACACAGGGTCTTAAAGTAATGATAATCTTTCTTTATTTATAATTATGTTCACCATAGATATTTTTTGGCTTTGACTTTTACTTTTAAAATATTGCATTAAAAATGTTATTTAACTGCTAGATTATTTTGGTGCTCCCTCACATTTTGGGCTGAGATAAATGCTTTACTTGCCTCACCCTAAACATAACTCTTTTGCTCATACACAAGTTTCCAGATCAGTAGAAGTAAGAGTGACAGAGGAGGATAAAGCAATTATAGAAACGTGACAACAATATAATAATTACATAGAGAGAATTTTATGTGTGGCTCATGTTTTCTTCCTCAACAAACCTTTTGTTTGTCATTCTTTTCTATTATATTTCCACAGAGATTAGGACTTCTATCACCATGTTAATTTGAAGTAGGGACATTCTGCATCTTTGTCATATTTGTGGTATTAAAGGAAATGTTTTTAATGTTTCACCATTAGGAATCATATTGCTCTGCTGCTGCTGCTGCTAAGTCGCTTCAGTCGTGTCCGACTCTGTGCGACCCCACAGACGGCAGCCCACCAGGCTCCCCGTCCCTGGGATTCTCCAGGCAAGAACACTGGAGTGGGTTGCCATTTCCTTCTCCACATATTGCTCTAGTTGTTAGTTATTGTTTATTAGATTAAGGATTTATCATTGTACTTTCTTCAGCTGTTAAGTGATATTTCTCTTTAATCTGTTGTCATATTATTAATTATATTAATTGATTTTCTAATATCAAACTATCCTATCATTGTTTTGTGCAAAATTTGGAAAGTTATGTTTGTATTTTTTCAATTTTTCTGCTTTCAAACTTTTTAGCAAAGTTTTTATGGTTCTATTTCTTCTAATATCTATTTTGCTAAATTTTGATCTTCAAGAAATATGTCCTTATCATCAAAACTTAATTTTTTGGTGGGATAAAGTTGTTGATAATATCTTCTTATTACAGTTTTCACATTTTCAAGATCTGAAGTGATATCCCCTTTCCTTTCCTGATATTTTAAATTTATGTTTTCTGGATTTGTTGATCAGTCTTGCTTAAGGTCGGTCACTTCGGTTAATCATTTCAAGGAAGGAATTTGTTGCTTTGTTAAGTCTCACTTTTGCATATTTGTTTTCCAGTTTTTGATGTTGCAGGTCATGCTCTTTGGGAAGCAGACTATAGTGAAATTTAGCACAGGAGGTTTATTAGGCAGTGTCCTTAGAATGAACTGCTGCAGGAGAAGGGAAAGAATTAAAAGACAAAGGAGGTGGGTTATGGTTCTTTTACAAAAAACCTTCAGTGTACTCCACAGAGAGTTTCAAATGGCATTTTAAAGTTCTTCTGAGATAATGGGACTGAGCCAGGACTTTATACCTTTGCATCCACAGCACCCACTCCAGTACTCTTGCCTGGAAAATCCCATGGATGAAGGAGCCTGGTAGGCTGCAGTCCATGGGGTTGCTAAGAGTGTCATGCTCTTTGGGAAGCAGACTATAGTGAAATTTAGCACAGGAGGTTTATTAGGCAGTGTCCTTAGAATGAACTGCTGCAGGAGAAGGGAAAGAATTAAAAGACAAAGGAGGTGGGTTATGGTTCTTTTACAAAAAACCTTCAGTGTACTCCACAGAGAGTTTCAAATGGCATTTTAAAGTTCTTCTGAGATAATGGGACTGAGCCAGGACTTTATACCTTTGCATCCACAGCACCCACTCCAGTACTCTTGCCTGGAAAATCCCATGGATGAAGGAGCCTGGTAGGCTGCAGTCCATGGGGTTGCTAAGAGTCAGACACGACTGAGGGACTTCACTTTCACTTTTCACTTTCATGCATTGGAGAAGGAAATGGCAACCCACTCCAGTGTTTTTGCCTGGAGAATCCCAGGGACGGAGGAGCCTGGTGGGCTGCCGTCTACGGGGTGGCCCAGAGTTGGACACAACTGAAGTGACTTAGCAGCATCCACAACTGGAAAAGACCCTGATGCTGGGAAAGAGTGAAAGCAAAAGCAGAAGGGGGCAGCAGAGAATGAAATGGTTAGATAGCATAACCGATTCAATCAACATGAATTTGAGCAAACTCTGGGAGTTAGTGAAGGACAGGGGAGACTGATGTGCTGCAGTCCATAGGGTCGCAAAGAGTTGGACATGATCTAGTGACTGAACAACAAAACACAATTGTGCTTCAGGGAAGGGAGAAGACGTTCCAGAAAGACAGTTCCAGCAGGCAACAGCACTCTGTGAGCTCACAGAATAATAGCTAAGTAAATAGGTGTTAAAGTACAAGTCCACTTTGGAACTTAAAATACCCATTTTTAAATTCTATTCGAACTCACTTCCACACATGTGTTAGGAGTAGCAGCTTCTCCCTAATTCTGGTGTGCTTCTGTTTTATTTATTTATTAATTTTCTTATTGGAAACTCATGGGAGAAAAAAACCACAGCTACCAACTGTGTAGCAGATCTCCAAGCTGCGACTGATACTCAATATCACCCTCTTTATCATGGACTGAATGTATGTTTCTCCCCAGAATTCATATGTTGAAGCCCTACCCCAATCTGATGGCATTTGGAGTAGACGCCTTTGGGGGATAATTAAGTTTAGATAAGGTAATGAGGGTGGGGCCTCCATGATGTGGTCACTCTCATTATAATAAGAGGAAAAGAGACCAGCGCCCTCTTGTGCTCTTTCTCTCTATTAGATCTGACCCTCATCTTGAGAGGACATAGCAAGAAGTTTATGCAAACTATCTGCAACACAAGGAAGGCCCCTCACAGGGAACTGAATCTGCCAGCACCTTGATCTTGGACTTGCAGCCTCCAGAACTGTGAAAAATAAATGTTTACTATTTAAGCCACTCAGTCTACAATACTGCATGATAGCCACCCAAGCTGAAACACATTCCTTAACTACGGATTTCCATTTTCTTCAGTCTTAAATAGCATCTCTGTTGGTTTCTATGACCTAACTTTGGATAACTCAGATCTTCATTCATGAGGCTTATATAACCTTAGTCCCTATGCCTTTTCAGGCACCAGCTGCTATATTATTGCATTTACTCTCAATATTGGACAGTGAGAGACACTCAAGTGGATCAGTTCAGTTGCTCAGTTGTGTCTGAGTCTTGGCGACCCTATGGACTTCAGCATTCCAGGCTTCCCTGTCCATCACAAACACCTGGAGCTTGCTCAAACTCATGTCCATTGAGTTGGTGATGCCATCCTACCGTCTCATCTTCTGTCGTCACCTTCTCCTCCTGCCCTCAATCTTTCCCAGCATCAGGGTCTTTTCCAATGAGCCAGTTCTTTGCATCAGGTGGCCAAAGTATTAGAGTTTCAGCTTTAGCAGCAGTCTTTCCAATGAATATTCAGTACTGATTTCCTTTAGGATGAATTGATTGGATCTCCTTGCAATCCAAGGGACTCTCAAGAATCTTCTCCAACACCACAGTTCAGAAGCATCAATTCTTCAGTGCTCAGCTTTCTTTATAGTCCAACTCTCACATTCATACATGACTACTGGAAAAACGATAGCTTTGACTAGACAAACTTTTGTTGGTAATGTCTCTGTTTTTGAATATGCTGTCTAGGTTGGTCATAACTTTTCTTCCAAGGAGTAAGCATCTTTTAATTTCATGGCTGCAGTCACCATCTAAAGTCTGTCACTGTTTTCATTGTTTCCCCATCTGTTTGCCATGAAGTGATTGGACCGGATGCCATGATCTTAGCTTGTACAAGAGCTCTACCTCTTCCTGAAGTTCAGATTGACTAGTGTCTCCAGTATGGTGAACTTCTCACCTGGCTCCTTGGAAAAAAATTGCCCAAAGTACTCAGGAAAAAGTCATAACTTAAGTTTGTCCCGGGGCCCAATGCATTCTACCTTTTTTTAATAACTGGGGTGATGTTGAGCTATTCCTATTTTAAGATCTTGATTTTTGACTCATGTATTCTGTCGAGAAAAAAAAACACACTAGGTTTTTGATTTAGAATAATTACAAATCCTAGAAAATGACATGCCATCTTTGTATGGTCTCATGTCTGAGCTAAGCACCTCACTGGAAATGTGAACTGACCATGTCATTGTTGTACCATGTGACTGATTGCTCTCCATGCAGAATGGTGCTATTAGGCTATTAGAGAATTTGGTGTTTGTCTCTGTTTGTCTGGATGTCATGCAGTGGCAATAAACATTCTGGCATTGGAGATAGGGAGCCTATACCTGGAAAGCATGCATAGACTCCTTCATACCACCACAGTTCCCATTTTCACATGTCCATCATGCCAGCACTTTGAGGTTACTGTCAACTGAGCAAATGACTCTGGGAACCAAGGGGTTCTTTTGTTTGTTTGTTTGTTTGTTTTTTAATACTTTAATTCTTCTTCCAGAGTTAGTGTGCACTGATGAATGTGAACGTTTATATCATCTAATATATGGGTTGGAGCAGCATCCACAGATGTAGAATATGCTGCCTCCTATATCCAAAAATTCTACCTAATGTTGGGCTTCCTTCCTGATTGTGAGCAGTACAATAAGGAATCATTTCTCCTTTACTTTTAGATGTCCCATGATGCCCCAAACCATTGAACTCCTAAGTTTCACTAATCTGGCAGCCCTTATTCTTTATTGTGCAGGAGAGAGATTAATTTATCTTCTTTATTAGTATTCAGTTGTTTAATTTACCATTTACCACCTCAAATGGCAATCCACTCCAGTACTATTGCCTAGAAAATCCCATGGACAGAGGAGCCTAGTAGGTTACATGTAGTCCATGGGGTCGCAAAGAGTCGGACATGACTGAGCAACTTCACTTCACCTCATCCTCATTAAATTACGTTGGCAAATATGATAAAAACCAACTGACTACATATTTTTTGCATACATTTCTGGGTTACATTCTCTTTCACTAATTTACATATCCACTGTCACCTATCATACATCATAAAATCAGGAACTGTGTGTTCTTCAACATTGTTCTTCATTTTTAAAATCACTTTGACTATTCTAGATTCTTTGCATTACATAGAAATTTTAGAATCAGCTTGTCAATTTCTACAAAAGTCCTGCTAAAATTTTAATGTATTAAAAATTCAGTTTCCTTGTTTTCTGGATGATAGTGTTTCAGATGCAAAATGTGCTAATATTCTTATTTTGACTCCTCAGTAAATAACATGTTATTTTTCTCTAGCTGTCTATTTGCTGGGTTAGATCTAAGGTTAGGATTATTGTCAGGTTGATACTTTTAAGCTTTTTAGGGTAGGTTTAGAGGATTCTTTACTTAAGGATTACTTTAACTGAGATACTAAGGCATGACCCCTCTGATGTTTCCACTGGATGTTCTGGATGGTTTGAAAGCAAATATTTGAGCTCAAAACAGCAGCAGCCCTGTTTGAGCTCTAGAAATTATTCACCTAAAAGCTCCCAGCTTATTAAACTTCTTCCATGCAAGTACAACTTAGTGTTTAGTAACAGACGAAAGGAGGCTTCTTTGTGTGTTCCTGAATCTTCTCCTCCAGGTATTTGTTTTTCTTTGGTAATCTTCTTTACAGATGCCACATTCCAGGTACCTCAGGATACCCTTACTCTGATCTCTGAAACTCAGTGAGATCATCTGAGCACTCAGCCTTCTGCAGCACAGTTTGGAAAATACTTCCAGGCAGATCATGGGGCTCATCTTGCCTGTTTCTTTTTCCCTTGGGCTACAATCCTATGTTGCCCATTATCCTATATCTGAAAGCATTTGGCTAATATATTTTCTAAGTTCTCTATATGTTTATAGAAAACTCCAGTTCCTGCTATTTATATTGACTAGAGCAGTGTCGTATATTTGCTCATTCTTGATAACATTTTGTAGTTTACTGATTTTGTGACCCACATATTATTTGCTTAAACATTTTATATATGATCATTCTACATTCAATTTCTAATCATTCCAATATCTGATGCCATTAGGAATCTAAATACTTGTCGCTTCTGGCACCTCATTCACTATGGCTTGATTTATTTAATCTCAATCTTTGGATAGTCTAAAATCAGTGTTTCACCAGGAGGTATAAGAAATTATTTCTCCTAGGAGTTTGGTTTTGTAAGAACTGCGACCAGGCTTCCTAACATACTATCTGGTTCTGAGATCAGCTCTCTCTGGCTTAGTCTTAGAGCACAATGCTAATAGCAGCATTTATTTCAGACTAGCTCTGTCTACCTTTCCCTTTGTGTCTTGAAGGCAGTTTACTGTTCCTTGACTCTTTCTTAGGATTCAGGTCATTTTTTTGTATGTTTGTTAGGTTATTTATTCAAGGGATGCTTAGAGATTTATTTCCCTTTAAGCACAGCAATTCATTGAAATGCAGATTTTTTAATAAACAATATAGACTCTTTTTCCTTAGGGGGTACTTATGTTGATTTTAAAGGTCTTTTTTATATCTGGTTTTACTACAATATATCAATGTGTAATTTTGTTTTATCTTGCTACAGATTCAGTGTGCTTCTCAAAATTAAGATTCATACTATTTACCAATTTTTTAAAAAATTCATAGTTACTGTCCTTTCCCAATTCCATCTATCCTATTTTATCACCTTTTTTTCATCTTTTTCTCTCTCAAACTCACTTTAGCCCATGTAAAATCCTCAACCTTTTATGTTTGTTAATGGTTTCTTGGGAAGGGTCTTTGTTTTTTTACCATTGTGTCAGAACCTACAATTTGTTTTCTCAATATCCACATTCTCCTTTTAGTAACACAATTCTTAGATAGGTAATTGTCCACCCACATAATATTTTCCAGGCTTAGGTCTGAACATTTGTGTCCTCCTTAAACCCGTATGTTAAAAACCTAATGCCCAAGGTGATTAGGTCATGACAACGGAACTCTCATGAATGGGACCGATACCTTCATAAAAGAGGCTACACAGAGATCCCTTGTGCCTTCCACCACAAGAGGGTGCAGGGAGAAGGTGCAGTCTGGGAAGGGTGTGTGTACTAAGTCACCTCAGTTGTGTCTGACTTTTTGCAACCCCATGTGCCGGGGTCCAGCTCCGGTGGATCCAGGGTAATTCGAAGCGGGGACGGAGTCAGCATCTGGAAAAGGACTAGTTAATTAGAAATATAAGATTAGGAAAGAATAGTAGAGTAGGAAAATTTAGTGGGGAAAAGAGGCTGAATAACTTGGTTTACATGGAAAGCTAATAAAACCTTGAGACAAGAGGTTTGCACCATCTACATAGGCCACTGGCGCCCACTTGAATAGCAGAGGGTTCCCCGCCTTGGGCTCCCCCTCACGTGGGTCTTAGAAGCCAGGGCAAGTAAGTAGACATGGTGAGCCTCCATGCTCCAGCTGGGAATTCAGCCAGAAAAGAAGAGGGAGGGAGAGGGAGAAAGAGAGAGAAAGAGAGAGAAAGAGAGTCAACACAGGGGGAGCCAGATTTCCAAGAAACCAGTTCAAGAAATTAGTCTGAGAAACTGGTCCATCCTTTATTGTCCGGGAAAGCTTTTTATACTTTTGGTTATACATAGAGATCAATGGATAATACAAAGTTATGCAGCATCAGCCGCCCTGACTCTTATCAAAACCAGGCTTTTACTCTGCATACCTAGCTGTATACACAAGTCTTAGGTGATTTACATCTTCTTCTGGCCAGAAGGCCTATTATCATTTTACGGCCCTTTTCTGATAAGGGTCTGTCAACCAGAAAACTTATTTGCTTTAAGAGTGTTGTTCTTTTCTAAAATCTGGTGCCACTCTCAGAAAGCATTAAATAAAGTTACATTCTTATATAGCAAGGACACAACAATTTATAACAAGGAAAGAGGAGCACAGTGATTTATAACAAAGAGAAAGTTCATTAACTCAAAAGTCTAGTGTTGCTAACATCAAAACTACTATATTCCTTTTTCTATATCCCAATTACATTGATTAATATCCTCCAGGTGCCTAAAAGATAAAGATATGGAGGCCTGGCAGCAGTCATTGACTCAACAGTGAAACCCATCACCAATATAATTTTTAGCTTTTTAGAAAAGGCTCTGTATCTTTAAGATGCTTTAAGCTTCGTGCCTCTCGTGGCTGGGGGGCTGTAAACAATCACATGTGTAGTTAAACCTGTCAGGCAAGTTAGAAAGCCATCAAAGGGGTTTGAGCTGAAACATTCTTTTCATATGCAGGAGACTAATTGGAGCTCTAAGTTAACTTTTTCCAGAGAAAGGTGGTCGGGGATAGCCCCCCCGTTGTGTCAGAACAGTGGAAAGCACAGTACAATAAAGCAGCCAGACTCTGGTTTTGGGGGTAGATGTTTGAGAAAATTCAGCGAGGCTCCCTTAAAGCCCGACTCACCTTTGCCTGTCAGACCCCTTAACCTCATGACCTTTGCCACGGGCGGGACTCCTCGTGCTGGCTCCCAGCACCCATGGACTGTAGCCCACCAGGCTCCTCTGCCTATGCGATTCTCCAGACAAGAATACTAGAGTGGTTTGCCATGTCCTCCTCTAAGGGATCTTCCCAGTCCAGGGATCAAACCTGCATCTCCTGCTTTATTGGCAGATTCTTTACATCTAGTGCCACCTGGGAAACCACATCTGGGATGTGGGTCCTCGCCAAACACCTAATATATTGGCACCAAGATCTTGAATTTCATAACCTCCAGAACTTTAAAAATATACACAAGTCTTAGGTGATTTACATCTTCTTCTGGCCAGAAGGCCTATTATCATTTTACGGCCCTTTTCTGATAAGGGTCTGTCAACCAGAAAACTTATTTGCTTTAAGAGTGTTGTTCTTTTCTAAAATCTGGTGCCACTCTCAGAAAGCATTAAATAAAGTTACATTCTTATATAGCAAGGACACAACAATTTATAACAAGGAAAGAGGAGCACAGTGATTTATAACAAAGAGAAAGTTCATTAACTCAAAAGTCTAGTGTTGCTAACATCAAAACTACTATATTCCTTTTTCTATATCCCAATTACATTGATTAATATCCTCCAGGTGCCTAAAAGATAAAGATATGGAGGCCTGGCAGCAGTCATTGACTCAACAGTGAAACCCATCACCAATATAATTTTTAGCTTTTTAGAAAAGGCTCTGTATCTTTAAGATGCTTTAAGCTTCGTGCCTCTCGTGGCTGGGGGGCTGTAAACAATCACATGTGTAGTTAAACCTGTCAGGCAAGTTAGAAAGCCATCAAAGGGGTTTGAGCTGAAACATTCTTTTCATATGCAGGAGACTAATTGGAGCTCTAAGTTAACTTTTTCCAGAGAAAGGTGGTCGGGGATAGCCCCCCCGTTGTGTCAGAACAGTGGAAAGCACAGTACAATAAAGCAGCCAGACTCTGGTTTTGGGGGTAGATGTTTGAGAAAATTCAGCGAGGCTCCCTTAAAGCCCGACTCACCTTTGCCTGTCAGACCCCTTAACCTCATGACCTTTGCCACGGGCGGGACTCCTCGTGCTGGCTCCCAGCACCCATGGACTGTAGCCCACCAGGCTCCTCTGCCTATGCGATTCTCCAGACAAGAATACTAGAGTGGTTTGCCATGTCCTCCTCTAAGGGATCTTCCCAGTCCAGGGATCAAACCTGCATCTCCTGCTTTATTGGCAGATTCTTTACATCTAGTGCCACCTGGGAAACCACATCTGGGATGTGGGTCCTCGCCAAACACCTAATATATTGGCACCAAGATCTTGAATTTCATAACCTCCAGAACTTTAAAAAATAAATTCTTTTATTTATAAACCACCCAATATAAGGTATTTTTTGTAGTAGCCAGAACAGACTAAGACAGAAGTCTTCAGCTAGTTCCAGTGAGTCACCCTCAAGTCTTCCAGCTGATACCACAAACAATGTGGAAGCAGAGACGAACTACCCCATCTGAGACTGAGTTCATAACCCAAAGAAACTATGAGGTAATGAGATTTGTGTAATGTAAGCCACTAGGCAGCAAGGAATACAATCTTTAGCTCTTCACACTCCTTTGACCACTCATTTTTTCTCTTGCTTTGTGATTTTGTATTTAGAACCCATTTTAGAGGGATTTGACCTGAAAAGACACCAGAAGAATGTTAACACCAGATTGTTTGTACTTGCTATTGTCAGGTGAGTGCAGGGATTCATTGATCTGTGTACAACTTGACATTGGTAGTTTTAGCTTAAGAATTCCCAGATCATAATTGTTATATACATTTAGACCCCAAATTTACATGGGGTGAAAAATCCATTGTCTTTATTTGCATCTCTCTGAAAGCATTACTTGATACAATGATTTGCATGTAGGTGTTCTATGTTGGGGGTGATCCCAAGAAATCAGCATGAGAGAGTAAAGATGATAAAGCAAGAAAAGATGTGATACCAATAAATGGCAGGCTATTGCACTATAGTCATACCTGGAGGCAAGTGGGGCTCAAACTTCCAAAGAGACTTCTGAGATACAATGTGGGATGTGCCTCAGAATCTTGCCTTTGAAGGGAGGGAATTGAGAAACATTTTTCCTGGTTCCCATATTCCACTGACTGAGGATTGTTCAACAGGTGCTATGGGCTTCAGAAAAAAATGGGATAGAAGGTAGTAACTTGAGATGGGAAGTCTGCTAAATACACGGAAAGTATCACCATCACTGGAGCTGAAATTGAAGATGGTTCTGGAAACATGATATATAGAGAGCCTCTAAAGCATCTGCTATACATATGATTTCAAATTCTAAGGGGGATATTTTTTACTCTCCATCTAGAGACCCATTTGAATGCAGAGTTCCAAAGAATAGCAAGGAGAGATAAGAAAGCCTTCCTCGGCGATCAATGCAAAGAAATAGAGGGGAAAAATAGAATGGGAAAGACTAGAGATCTCTTCAAGAAAATTAGAGATACCCAATGAAGATTTCATGCAAAGATGGGCTCAATAAAGGACGGAAATGGTATGGACCTAACAGAAGCAGAAGATATTAAGAAGAGGTGGCAAGAATATACAGAAGACCTGTACAAAAATGATCTTCACAGCCCAGATAATCATGAAGGTGTGATCACTCCCACTCACCTAGAGCTGGACATCCTGGAATGTGAAGTCAAGTGGGCCTTAGGAAGCATCTCTACAAACAAAGCTAATGGAGGTGATGGAATTCCAGTTGACATATTTCAATTTCTAAAAGATGATGCTGTGAAAGTGCTGCACTCAATATGTCAGCAAATTTGGAAAACTCAGTAGTAGCCACAGGACTGGAAACGGTCAGCTTTCATTCCAATCCCAAAGAAAGGTAGAGCCAAAGAATGCTCAAAACTACCACACAATTGCACTCATCTCACATGCTAGTAAAGTAATGCTCAAAATTCTCCAAGCCAGGCTTCAGCAATATGTGAACCGTGAACTTTCAGATGTTCAAACTGGTTTTAGAAAAGGCAGAGGAACCAGAGACTAAATTGCCAACATTCGCTGGATCATGGAAAAAGCAAGAGAATTCCAGAAAAACATCTATTTCTGCTTTACTGACTATGCCAAAGCCTTTGACTGTGTGGATCACAATAAACTGTGGAAAATTCTGAAAAAGATGGGAATACTAGACCACCTGACCTGCCTCTTGAGAAACCTGTATATAGGTCAGGAAGCAACAGTCAGAACTGGACATGGAACAACAGACTGGTTCCAAATAGGAAAAGGAGTACGTCAAGGCTGTACAATGTCACCCTGCTTATTTAACTTATATGCAGAGTACATCATGAGAAATGCTGGGCTGGAGGAAGCACAAGCTGGAATCAAGATTGCTGGGAGAAATATCAATAACGTCAGATATGCAGATGACACCACTCTTATGGCAGGAAGTGAAAAAGAACTAAAGAGCCTCTTGATGAAAGTGAAAGAAGAGAGTGAAAAAGTTGTCTTAAAGCTCAACATTCAGAAAATGAAGATCATGGCATCTAGTCCCATCACTTCATGGCAAATGGACGGGAAACAGTGGAAACAGTGCTGACTTTATTTTTCTGGGCTCCAAAATCACTGCAGATGGTGATTGCAGCCATGAAATTAAGACACTTGCTCCTTGGAAGGAGACTTATGACCAACCTAGATAGCATATTAAAAAGCAGAGACATTGCTTTGCCAACAAAGGTCCATGTAGTCAAGGCTATGGTTTTTCCAGTAGTCATGTATGGATGTGAGAGTTGGACTATAAGTATTTTAAAGCTGAGTGCCAAAGAGTTGATGCTTTTGAACTGTGGTGTTGGAGAAGATTCTTGAGAGTCCCTTGGACTGCAAGGAGATCCTACCCAGTCCGTCCTAAAGGAGATCAGTTTGGGTGTTCATTGGATGGACTAATGTTGAAGCTGAAACTCCAATATTTTGGCCACCTGATGCAGAGAGCTGACTCATTTGAAAAGACCCCAATGCTGGGAAAGACTGAGGGTAGGAGAAGGGGACGACGGAGGATGGGATGGCTGGATGGCATCACCAACACAATGGATGTGGGTTTGAGTGGACTCCAGGAGTTGGTGATGGACAGGGAGGCCTGGCGTGCTGTGGTTCATGGGGTCACAAAGAGTCGGACATGACTGGGCAACTGAAGTGACTGATAGAGACCATGTCATAATAATAATAATTTTAAAAAAAGGTTTTGGTTTATCTTAGTTGCTGGTAGGGGGACTATATTTAATTCCATCACATTATTGACAACTGATCACTTTGTGAATCCCAAGTTTAGAGGGAAGACTCAGTTGCAACACATTACTAGCATCCCCACTTCATCTTCTATTCTGATATGGATACTGGAAGCAAGCCACTAAATTAATTTCTTAATTTTTTACTGTTACCGAACAGTAAAGCTGCAATATCAGCTTATAATTTTACCACTGCGTCCATTTCTTCATCAATCTGAACCGTAGATATTCTCTTTACTTAATGTTCAGCTCTATATTTAAAATATTTGTTTTCTAGTGTTTTCATCCAGTATTTTAGGTGTTTACAACAGGAAAGTATTCAATATATTTAGTCAAACATGTTAGCAAAATGGAAACCCTTATCTTCTTGCTTGATTGCCATATGGAAACTGTTTGAGAAAAGAAATACTGGCCTGTCTGTCATCAAATTCTAATCATTCTCCAATGATGGAGAAGGCATTTTGAATACAAAGATCCTACTAGTATCTCTAAAATATAATTTGGGACATAATGAGTCTGGGGGTAGAATGAAAGGGGATGGGACTGACATGCAGGACAAAGTCATTTTGTTTTGGCTGTAAATGTAATTCCCTAATGTTTAGCCTAAGACTGAAACCATATTTAATTTCAGGCTAAATGAGCAGAGCATTGCAGGGATCATCTAAATAATTCATGCCAAAATAAGACATAAGTGTGTTTTGCATATATTGTGTAGCTATTTCAGGATACTATTTATTTTCAGAGAATATTAGCACAGAGTTAAAACTATCTCATCATCCTAAATTTCTACAATTATAATCTAAGTATATTGTAGTATTTTATAGCCTTCTACAGATGAGAGAAAAAGGCATTTCAGTTCAGTTCAGTTCAGTTCAGTTCAGTCGCTCAGTCGTGTCCGACTCTGTGCGACCCCATAGACGGCAGCCCGCCAGGCTCCCCCATCCCTGGGATTCTCCAGGCAAGAAAACTGGAGTGGGTTGCCATTTCCTTCTCCAAGGCATAAAAGTGAAAAGTGAAAGGGAAGTTGCTTAGTCGTATCCGACTCTTAGCGACCGCATGGACTACAGCCTACCAGGCTCCTCCATCCATGGGATTTTCCAGGCATGAGTACTGGAGTGGGGTGCCATTGCCTTCTCCACTTGATACCATAAATTAATGCAAATCCAGTTATCAAGATTTTTCTAGTTCTTACCCTTTGCTTCTAAAGAAGTCTTAATGTTTGAAAATGGCCAGTGGTTTGCAAGACTGGCCACACATTAAAAATCAGCCCAAGGGCTTCCCTTGTGTCTCAGTAGTAAAGAACTGTGCCTGCCAATGCAGGGTACATTGGTTTGATCCCTGACCTGGGAAGATCCCACATGCTGTGAAGCAACTAAGCCTATGAGCCAAAACTATCGACCTCTAGAGCTGGGGAACAATTACACATATTTAAAGCTAAATGTTGATAACTTTTTAAAACTGAGATATATTTATCATACAACATTATGTAATTTTAAGGTGTACGATACATTGATTCCATACATTTATATTGTAATATAATTCCTCAGGAAAAGTTCTAATAAATGAAAATCTAGAAACCAGGAAATGTCATTTAACAATTTGTGCCTTAATAAATTTGGTAAGGAGGCAGTTTACGGAAGGCTTATAGTATTTGTACTATTAAGTCTTAGCAGGTATTAATTTGATAGCTAGATAAAAATTGAGAAACATCCATGAGAAAACTCTGCAGAAAGCAAGGCAAGAAAATGTAGACGGCTGACAGAAATAAATTTTAGAAGGAGATTTGGAAGCACATTATAGTGTTTCAAATTTATCAGTAAGATTTTTGGTACTGTCCTTTTCTAGTAAAAAGGAAGGGAAAATCTGAGTAATTCTCAGAAGTTCCTCATGATCTGCACATTTAAACTATGCAGTTCACAAATTTGCTCAGACATGTTCAACTCCATGAGTAATCTCAAAGTACTGTAACAGTTCTTAACTTCACATGTAGCATAAGATTATTTTAGCCAGGAATATTCAAAATTATGAATATGACATTATAGATTCATATAATCATCTGATATTATATTTTAACCTTAAATGGACACACTTTAGAAATACAATATTATTTTTCATTTAAACAAACACTGAGCTGATTGGTTCATAAGAAAAAAAAATCTCTTCATCTGTTTATTTGATATCCACTACAATTATTTTCTATTAAATGTAAAGGCAGCTCTAAAATGTGATTTGATTCACTCTAACTAAACTTTTCATGCAGCAAATATTCAACATATTTCATGCCATTAAATTTATTTGGTCTTTAATTTTTCTTTATATACCATATAACCATTTCAACTATAATTCTTTTTCTCCAACATATTTTTTCTCATTTGAAGTCATATGAAAGTCTAGACAATATTGAAAAATATAAGAACATGAGATATAAAAATATATAGAACAATGTCAAAACCAACCCCAAACTCACAAAACATAAGCAATGTTTTTAACAATTACAATGACATGTAGAGAGTCAAGTATGTGTTCAGAGTCATGTGCTTCTTTTGAATAACTTGACCTTAGTGCTAAGCCTAGCTAAAAATGTGGATGTCTCCTTTTAGGGTGATTTTCTTCTCTTGAATTTCCCTGCAATCAAGCACATGTTTTTATAATTCTAAATATCAGATGTAATTTAATATATTTGATCATCTACTGGGATGCAAAGGAATATCTGTTTTCGGGTCCAGAAGACTCTTTACCTTCTCAGATACACAGAGATGAGAAGAATGCCTCCACGCTTTACTCAACAGGAAAACAGCCACCTAATCCCACCTACAAAGAGCATGTTTAGCTCATACCTGGGCAGTGGTGAGGAGGAGAACGTGGGGAGAGCCAGGCACTGGAGGCTCTGCCCTCTCTTTCTCTGCCCATTTCCATCCAGCACTAACAATAGCTGAACTTAAGTCATGGAAAATTTTTAATGACTTTGAGAATAAATATATTGTAGGTTGCAAATTTGAATATTGTATTTAACAAATATTTTCCTGAAAAACACCACAGTGAAACAATATTCATTTTATTTTACCATCTTTGAATGATAATTTTGAACATAAAAATCAACCTTTCAGTTATAACCTGGAAGTCAATTTTCTCTAAAGATGTTTATTTTCTTAGGAAACTAAACTAAAGGGATCTTCCTCTTTAGCTATATACATAAAATCTGTTATATAATTTATATTGAACTTAACAAGGAATTAGGCAATATGTTATAACATAGTCTGCTCTTAATAGGGAATGGCAATTTTGTTTAATGATTATTAAACAGTTTCTTGTCAAAATACATCATCAATACACATTATTAAACTGTCATAGAATTTGAAACACAAACTACATTAATCATTTCCTTTTCATCTTCCTCATATTTTTCCTCTGCATCATTGCATACAAGTGACACCTACAGAAATCTGGTTGCAAAGTTACTAACTACTTTGAAGCAGATGCCACCACAGCTTGATGAGCACAGCATCACTCAGGTTCCTTCACATCTCCTATTCCAGAAATTAATCACAGAGAATGGAAAAGCAGATTATGGGTTTTTTTCCTCCCTGGAAAATTTAAGTTCCAACTGAATGCCAATTCTACCATTGTGCATTATCCTCCCAACTAAGAGGGAAGGCTAATAATTAAATACAACTTAGAAAGCGAATTGATCCTGCCCTGCAGCATAACTTCTGTCAGGTTGGAGGGAACTATTTCCAAAATATGGGAATCAGAATAAAATGAGTTGAAATACAAATTTCTTCCTTATCTCTATTGTATTATTGCTACCCTGACTGTTTCCTCCCCAGGACTGTCATACTTTTATAAAATGAAAGCAAATATAATTCAATCGCAGTAGAATAAGCATAACCACAGAAGATAGCTAAAATGATATATCAGGAGTGACATGAGATATGATTTAAGAAAAAAATCTTACTTGCTTTTAAGCCATCATTGTAGAATGTATTAGCAAATGATGACAGCTTTCCAATGCTTTTCATGACTCTCATTATAAACTTTATCTTAGCTCTCCAACATGCTCAGTAGTTCTTTCCAGTTATTGTTACTAGATTTCTTTTTTATGGGACAGAGGTTTGAACGGATACCATTCTTTATTTTTCCTGAAATGCAAAAGTGTAATAATAAAGTTACCTTATAATTTTTTAAAGAAAATTATAGATATAAAAATTGAGAAATATTTCCTTTGAGAATCTTAACCTAAAATCTTAGGACAAAAAGTGAAATCTAAAGCTGATTGCTGGATGATGGAGAATTATGAGCTATTTCCCAATCTGTGTGTGTGTTGTATAAAATTTTTATAACTTTATTTTCATTTCCATATTTCCATTAAAATGAAGTAGTATTTTCCCAGAAGACTCTAGTTTGCTAGGAACTCATAAAATTAGAAACTAGAAGAACTAAAAAAAAAAAAATGGAGGGAATCACATTTAGCTCCTCTTTATTGCTTATATCAGCATCATATAACAGTGATGAAGCAGTAGTTCTCATTTTGATCTTTTGAACTTCTATGTATGTACAGAATCTCAGCTTCAGCAATCAAAGTTGTGTTTGCTAAGGATTTATTACATTCTTTTGAGTAAATAAGTACAATAATTTGACCTAAAATGTTCTTTTACTTGTATTTAACTCTCATTGTCTTCAGTGATATGCTAAAACCAAAATGGGAAGCATATCTATCTCTGGGTCAACAGATGCCCAAATGATAGTACAAAATAGGCACATTTGGACATGAGGTATAGCTCAGTGATTATTATTATATTTCAGAGCACAGCACCTCTTTTGTGCATCAGGCAACTCATAACTTATCAATGTTCTGAATATTTTTACAGTTAGGTAGATTGATTATTTGCCATTTTAGACCACTGACAAACAGACACATTTCTGTCTAAAAAAACTAAACTTTGTCTCCTGAGTGATAGCAACTTAGTTTCATATAGTAACGGAAATAAAACTAAAATATCGCTTGATAATTAGATAAATTAGGTAACAGGGTCTAGCAATTGACCTACATATTAAGTTGAACTGTAACCCAGTAATCAGATATCTTTTGTTTGCCCATGGCTGTTTTGTTAATGATTGGTGCCTGCAAAAGTGAAATCTTGCCTTGGCCTCAGGAAGTAACTACTACTGTGTTGAAAGCACAACTTCCATGAGTGAGTACTGCAGCGCCTATTGCGTGATCTCTCTTGGTTTAACACATGACTTCCTGTTGTCAGCACCTGCTATTCTCTTTACCCATTTTAAGTATATGCATGGTATCTACTGATTGATTTGGCCAACCCTAACAGCTGAGATGGAGAAGGCAATGGCATTCCACTCCAGTACTCCTGCCTGGGAAATCCCATGGGCGGAGGAGCCTGGTAGGCTGCAGTCCATGGGGTCACTAAGAGTTGGACACGACTGAGCGACTTCACTTTCACTTTTCACTTTCATGCATTGGAGAAAGAAATGGCAGCCCACTCCAGTGTTCTTGCCTGGAGAATCCCAAGGACCGGGGAGCCTGGTGGGCTACCGTCTATGGGTTTGCACAGAGTCGGACATGACTGAAGTGACTTAGCAGCAACAGCTGAGATTCCAACTAGAATCTATGGTTCTCTTCCCCCAGAGACATACTCTAGATTTCTGTAAGATATTTTTTTTTTAATTTTTTAATTTTATTTTTACTTTATTTTACTTTACAATACCGTATTGGTTTTGCCATACATTGACATGAATCCACCACGGGTGTATATTAGCTCCCAATCCTGAATCCCCCTCCCACCTCCCACTCCATATCATCTCCCTGGATCATCCCCGTGCACCAGCCCCAAGCATCCTGTATCCTGTATCGAACATAGGCTGGTGCTTCGTTCTTACATGATAGTATACATGTTTCAATGCCATTCTTCCAAATCATCCCACCCTCTCCCTCTCCCACAGAGTCCAAAAGTCCGTTCTATACATCTGCGTCTCCTTTGCTGTCTCATATACAGGGTCATCATTGCCATCTTTCTAAATTCCATATATATGTGTCAGTATACTGTATTGGTGTTTTTCTTTCTGGCTTACTTCACTCTGTATAATAGGTTCCAGTTTCATCCATCTCATTAGAACTGATTCAAATGAATTCTTTTTAATGGCTGAGTAATACTCCATTGTGTATATGTACCACAGCTTTCTTATCCATTCATCTGCTGATGGACATCTAGGTTGTTTCCATGTCCTGGCTATTATAAACAGTGCTGCAATGAACATTGGGGTACATGTGTCTCTTTCAATTCTGGTTTCCTCGGTGTGTATGCCCAGCAGTGGGATTGCTGGGTCATAAGGCAGTTCTATTTGCAGTTTTTTAAGGAATCTCCACATTGTTCTCCATAGTGGCTGTACTAGTTTGCATTCCCACCAACAATGTAAGAGGGTTCCCTTTTCTTCACACCCTCTCCAGCATTTATTGCTTGTAAACTTTTGGATCGCAGCCATTCTGACTGGTGTGAAATGGTACCTCATTGTGGTCTTGATTTGCATTTCTCTGATAATGAGTGATGTTGAGCATCTTTTCATGTGTTTGTTAGCCATCTGTATGTCTTCTTTGGAGAAATGTCTGTTTGTAAGATATTTATATTACCTTTTCTAATTAATTTCTCTGGAAGTAGTGAGTCTTGTTCTTTAGTGATTTCTACTTGATGCTTTTTACGCACTTGCCAATTGAGCCTTGATTCTGAAAGAATTTGTTTTTGTTTTTGACTTATGACTATGCTTGTTATTACAATATCTTATATAACAAAGGGGTCTGCAAGAGTAGATCAAAACAATAATGAGTGATCCCATACAATTCACCCATTTAAAGTATACAATCCAAAGGTTTCCAGTATATTCATAATCACTATTCCACTTTCTGCCTCTATGAATTTTCCTATTCTGGATATTCATATAAATGGAGTCCCATAATATGTGGCTTTTGTATCTGATTTCTTTCATTTAGCTTGATGTTTTCAAGATTCATTTACGTGCTGTGTATCAATACGTCATTCCTATTTATTGCCAAATGAAATTCTATGTTAATATATACCCTATTTAACTTTTCCACTTAAAAAAAAAAGTATGTGAAGGGAAATTATGTACGTCAATTCAAGTCACATTTTTAAAAGATATGAATAAAAACATTCATGGTAAAAAATAATGAATGTGTTAGCTTTATTGTTTTAAACTATAATTTATTTTGAAAAAAGAAAAGAGCTTTTTTGAAGGTAGAATCCTATTGCAGAAACACTATTCTGTCTCCATGTTGTACTCCCCCAATTTAAATGAAAGACACCTTCAAGGAGGAGGCCATAGGAGACAAAGACAAGGAAACAAGACAAAAACAAAAGCATAGGTTTTGAATTGAGTAGAATAGAAAGCAGATGGCAGCTCACGTAAGAAAGTACTTTGTAATAGAGCTAATCCAAATGGAACGATATAACTCAAGAACAAGTAAATGAGATTGAGATATGAAAATACAGATTAGCCAGTCACTGAATGGGGGTGCTATATGTGAGTCTTAAAATATCAAGGCTAGAATGGTTTAGGATATAATCTATAAGATAATTCCCAATTCTATTTTATAATATCTTGCAATGGTAAAAGCAGAACCAAGATTATAATATCCAGGTCTTTCCAAATGTCATAGACCCTTGCACAATGTGTTAAACTTTTCTCATCCTCAATACACTCATGTGTTAAAAAGATAAAGCTTTCTTTCAGTTCTGTGGTAAGGATTAAAGAGAAAGTTTGTAAATACCTCAGACACTTTATTTGTAGGCAATGTTATAATTTCATTATAACTTACTAAAAGTGTTTGATAAGACCCTAAAGGCTACCTAGTTCAAGTGCTTGAATTTTCTTTACAGAAATTTTATTGCCAAATGACAATGTAATTCAGTAGCTGTAAAATTTTAAAGGCTTCCCAGATGGCTCAGTGGTAAAGAATCCTCCTGCTAATGCAAGGAGACTCAGGAGACACAGGTTTGACCCTTGGGTTGGGAAGATCCTCTGGAGGAGGAAATGGCAACCCACTCCAATATTCTTGCCTGAAAAATCCCATGGACAGAGGAGTCTGGGGGGCTACAGTCCATGGGGTTGCAAAGAGCTAGATGTGACTGAAAATGCCCACATGCACATTTAAAACATGGCAAAATTTTTGTTTTAATCTTATAAAAGCCGGGTCAATAAAATATATAAACATGAAGCTGTTTCTACTGAGTTAGAGACAGAGATTACTTATTCTACCAATTTGCCTCCTTTGCCATCTAACATCCTCTTAGTTTGAAATAATAATCACTGATTATTAATACATCTTCATAGCAACAAAACTCTCACTACTTTTAAAGACAGTCCTTTTTTTATTATTTGAATAGCTGCTAGGATCAGAAACCTCTTTTAACAGGCATTCTCAAACATTTGAAAACAACAAAAATTACTTTCTTCCAAGTCTATGGTTCAAAGTAAAGCTCCCCAATCTTAAAGAACATACTTCATACATATTTTTAAATGTCTCTAAACTTATCAAAATTCTTTTACATTATTTTAGTTATCTTTTTTTTTTTTTTTTTTAGGCTGTGCTGTGTGGCATGCGGAATCTTAGTTCTCCAACCAGGGATGAATCCCACGCCCCCTGAATTGGGAGCATGGAGTCTTAACCAGTGGACTGCCAGGGGAGTCCCTATCTTGTTTTAGTTATCTTAATGTTGTCACTTTAATATCTCTGGTTATTCTGGGAATAAAGCATAATAAGACTATGTCTGCTCTTATTCTCAAAATATAACATAAATATGTATGTTTTCAGAAATGATATACCACTATTAACTAATTTTAAGATTTCTAACTAAAATTCCTAAAACTTTTAAAATATACACTGCTGCTAAAATCTAGCTGTCTCATCTTGAATAGGCAGGTTATTTTTTTCTTTTAACCTAAATTTATTTGATTCTCTTGCTAAAGTTGTAACTTGCATAAATAAATATGATAAATTATTAATCCAAATTATTGATTAAAAGTGTGGAACAAGATGAGTGTAAATACAAAGCTCATGGTGGCAACCTCTCTCCAGGTTGACAATGAATGATTCATTAGAACATTAGTGTGTTTGAACACTGTTATTTCAGCCCAACCAAAGCCACCACAAGTATTCAGCTCCTATTTTTCATCTTATACACAAAAAACATAGGCAGGCATGTTCACAAGTTGATTTAAAAAATGTTCCTGTATTAAGTTCATTGTGCCTCCAACTCCTGGTACTGTAATTGTTGAGGCAAAAGGTAAGTTTAAGTAAATAGTATCTATTAACTATTTGTTACAATTCATATCTTGGACTAGCACAGAGTCAGCATATTTGTTATATGAGTAAGAGGTAAGGATGCTTAACTTTTAACATATACAGAATATGAGGCATGGTCACTGAATGGTGGTACAAATGTGTACTTTATATTACAACAAAACATTTAAGTTTAACCATTTACTTTATAGTGATAGCTATGATGAGAAAGGGATGCTCTTTATCACAGAAGAGATTGACTTTGCAGTTTGTATTACTGTAACAAAATCTTCATGTGAGACAACTGACTTGGTAAAAAGCATGTCTATAAAATATCAAGGATAAAAGTTTTCAGCAGCAAAAAGGATTAAAAATTATAGAGAAGATGGCCAATACAGTGTACAAAACAGCCTACAAGTTAGCTTGAGCACTGATGACAATATTAGAAGTGTCAGACTTGATTCTAGAATGACATAGGCTGTGAGGAGAATGGTCAGCATTGAATTTAGATGACTAGACTAGTTCTGAAAACATCGCGAACACGTAGAATATTTCCACAGAACATCACGCTTCACATTTTGAATGATATTCATTCTCTTCTTCTGTGGGAAGTTAAGCAGCCTATTTCTAAAGAAAACAGTCATTGGGATGGAAATATGGATGTCTGGGCTAATACAAAAATACATGTCAAAATCCAAGAAAGAAAATTGAAGGCGTCTGATGCCCAAAAGGATACATGCTTTAAAATCATAAGTGAAGCCAATAGTTTGTTTCATCTGCATTAATGATGATTTTTATGCATAATTCATTTCACAAGACCAAAATGTCAATCAAGCTTAGTATGTAGGAACCCTCCATTGTTTCTAAAATTCAAGATGATAAATCTTGAACATCTTTGAATCTGTTTTAAAAAGAATATGTCACAGGTTTTTAATATAATTTCAAAGAAAACATTTAAAATTGTTAGATCAACATCCTTCTGCAAACACATTTATGTATAAATACCTGTATCTATTCTTTTTTCCTTTTCCAAACAGTCTTTAAATACAGGAGGATCATATTTTGAAGAAGTGAATAACCTCTCTAAGAGACTGATAAACAACAGTTATTTTTCAATGGTACAAGCTTCTGGAAAGTTTATTTTTAAAAATCACTGGCATTAGTTCCCAAAAGTATATTAATTGTTTTAAATACAA